>JARWLF010001111.1:0-11351 GCA_029853055.1 Scenedesmus sp. KT-U | reverse complement strand
GGTGTATGCCGAGGACGTAAGGAAGCGATTGCTTTGCGTATGGTCGACATTGCCGCTTATTTTGCGCCATGCTGCGAAGTAAACCGTGTCAAGATTTGCGCTTCCGTATTCGTGATGCCTCACTAGATAGATTTGCCTCTCTGTCATGTGAAGTGAAACGTACGCTCACCAGCGGCCTGCCGCCGGCTTGCTGCCGTCGAGACGGGTACAGATCGCCGGAAGACCGCCGATGTGCAAACACTCCGTCACCGTGATACGAGGAGTGGGGTCACCGCGGAGGTGAGAAAACAAGTGCTGATCGAGCAGAAAAAGCTGGCTACGAGGTTGTTCAAAACATTTTCTACACCTTGCCGAGCGTCGACACAGACGCAGGGTTGTCTGCAGTCCCCGCTCACCTTGTAAGACCGACAAAACCTCGCAAACTTCTTGAACTCTCTGATCCAAGTGACATTGCTGTTGCACCCTGCCGTATCTGTCGTGCAACCTTTTGCAGTGCGCATGTGCTGGCTGGCTGCCGGTCGACCTGATGTCCTGTCGGTCGCACAACAACTGCTGCATTGCTGCCCACTTATGAACATAGCCGCAGATTATTGTTTGTTGAAATGATCTACGCAAGGAAGTAGAGCCGGTTACCGCCCATACCGGCAATGTACAGTCAGAACTCAGCTGGTTCTGTTCAAGGCTATATGCCTTTCTCAAGGCGTATAGAAGCTATCGTTGCAAGATCGAGCTCCTCAACGGTCAGTTTTATAAAACCAGCACCTGCCTGAGATAGCTATGGTTGCGAAAGAAGGACTGGCCTACTGTGTATGGTTTGGCCCGTGCTGTGGGCGCCCTGACTATGGGCGACGATGCACAAGCTCATTACCACATGCACTTGATACCAAATGGTACTTCTGGTGGTACAAGATGGAGATAAGCCGCTTGATGCTGCATGTGACCCGTCGGCATTGTCTCTTGCATGCAGGCCAGGCCATTTTGGCAATGGGCTTGTTCCAGTAACAGCAACAGGGGCCCCCTGGGGCTGTTTGAACCTCTGCTGCGCAACAAAGCACTTGCACCGTTTGGCCTAGTTGGCTACAATGCTAATGGTGAGTGTCCAGCTGTTAGATGACAGTATGGTTCACGATCGCAATGTTGGATGACAGCGCATATGCATATTCCATTGGCAGCAGCAGATCAGCACATACCCACATGGACAGCTTTGAATTTCCTTACAATCCACGAAAGGTTGAAGGCTGTGCAGCCAGACTGTGCTGCACAGACGTGTTTGTGTGGTGGTATGGCTGGTTCTTTCATCAACTGATCCAGATCGCTGTGGACAGTATGCTAGTTTCTACATGCCAGATCAAGATGGCATGGCTTGCATCTGGAAACTCTTTGATACCTGCAACATCTGTTGAGTGATCATGATGTCAACACACGTCTCCAGTCCAGATTACCTGTTCACAGCTGCCTAGTGTGATGGATATTGGCTGAATAATCGTTTTGCAGGAAAAACAAGCACCGCTGAGGCCCAGATCCAAGACGGCATGCTGACAGACGGGGAGTATCAGCAGAAGCTGATCACTGACATAGTGGTATGTTGCCACATCCAGAATCATGCAGAGTCCACACCTGTGACAAGCTGCTATGTCAGGCATGTTGTGCAGCATGAGGCTGGGGATGGCGCAGCTACTGTAGACTGTAACTACATGCACTACGTGACTGTGCGGGTGATAGGGCACTGATGATGCACTCCCCCTACTGCTCACTCTGCAGGAGGATGAAGAGTTGCTGGAGTTCGAGTATGAGGAGGGCCGGCAAGAGGTTGAACAGGTATCGGACAGTGGTATCAACCCTGTGCAGCAAATTTCAGCCCGTTTCACCCACCTTGTGGACCATGACAGGACGGTCAACATGCAATGCTGCTGGGCTAACGCATATGCATATGCAAACATGCTGATGGGAGTTGGAAGTGTCAATGATGGCCAATTCTATTGTTGCTGCTTGCCTGCAGCCCTGCAATCATGATGGTGACTCCTTGCTGTCAGATATTGGGTACATCGAACTAACCTCGATTGACGCGTACATCAGAGGCAACAAGCTTTCACCTGTGCTGGATGCTGGGGACTCCACTCAAGCCCCAACAGCATGGATATGGGGTGAGGTGGTGCTCCTAGCGGTCACGTATCACTGCATTGACTTGGGGTTCCTGTACTACCATCAACTGCAGATTACTGTACGTACCAAACACATGTTGCTGGGTTGGAGAATGCCAGCAATCTCTGCAGGTGGCTGTCCAGGTCTGTGGTAAGTACCTGGTCTGCACATGTGTACCCTTTGCACAAGCAGCAAGTGTTGTTTCCAAATTCAGCATGTTGCAATCAACTGCTGTGGCATGACTGCTGTGGTGTGTCCTACCCCACAGGTCTACGCCTCCAGGTGTCACTGAGCTACATAAACCGCAGAGCCCTGTGTCAAGCAGTCAAATACCTGAGTAACGTCAACAGAAATCTGCGAGACAGTGAACCGCAGTGCGCTCTGCCAGCAGGTGCAGGCCATAAGGTTGTGTATGACATCATGCTCCTGAGACTGGGCCTGCGTCTCATTGGCAAGAGCATCATCCACCTTCAGCAAGATCACCTTGATGGCGGTAATGCTGTGTTGAACACAGTCCGTGACCTGCTGCCAGAGGAGATCCGCATCCCTCAGAAGTTGTGGGAGTTGGCTGGAACAGTACAGATGTTTTACCCTGACCACAGTCAGCCTCTCTCTGTGCAGCTTGAGCAGCTGGGCGATTTCCTCTGGAGGAACGCAGCATGTTACAGAGATGATGATGACGAGATAAGTGGTGGGTGCAGGGCAAAATTGCAGGCAGTCTCATGAGCAAAGAATGATCGCCACCACCAGACGCAAGCACGACACTTGTAGCCTGATGACGTGGTATCAAGTGGCTTTTTGTGAGCTGTATGACAAACAGTTTCTTCAGCAAGCTGTTTGCAGGCAGCATAGCCTGACAGGCTTATGCATCATGCAGTTCCTCCTGCTGGACACTTGGTTTGAGCGCTCCGCATGCATGCAGAAAGCACTGCAGTTGTCTTCAGAATCAAACACAGTGTGCAGATATGACACTAGACGTCTCCTTGCTTGCAGGTAACCAGCATCTGGCGTATTTGACTGGTGTCCTTGTGACAGTACCCAGCAGGTGGTTGCAGGGTGTGCTGGTGTTGGATCATGTTGGGTATATCCCTGGGGACGCAGCATGTGCAGAAACATACAGCAAGGTGGGGAAGTTGCAGAGCTTCACGCAGTATATGTGAGCCAGGCTATGATCATATAGGGGTATCACCCTGGATCACATGCTATCCAGCAGGCAAGAAAGTGCGGCCCCAAGAGCCCCTGCATGTAATATAGCACCCAGCTAGTGCATAACAAGTATGACAGAGCGTGACCCTGAAGGCCCACAGGTCTTTGCATGACGTTGGTTGGTTCCTTCATCTATGCAGCCTAATTAGGTGCCTTAAAGTATTAGCGCACTGGGGCACAATCAAATGTGCATGTTGCTCAGCGTTTCCTGCTTTTGCTTGTGCAGCTCAACAAGTATGCTGGCAATATTCTTGCTGTGGCTGAAACGCGAGACGCTGTAGTGGACAGGGCACTGAAGTTGCTAGATCAGTCCCGCATCCTGCAGCAGCTCGCTGCCAAGGTACCAAACACACCCCATGTTTTGGTGCTGATGGCAGCTGAGAAGACGTCAGAGCTGCTTAGGTGTGGTCAGGAGCTCACAGAAGCTGTCAACGAGATAGTTTCACATGGTTCACCAGCAGATTTAAGCCAGTGTCTTGAGAGTGCCAAGCAGTGGCTGCAGCAGTATGCAGCAGGGGAGCCACTCAGTAAGCCCGAATCCAGTAGGATCGCTGAGCCTCAGGGCAGCAGAGTCAGCAGCAACCAGTCTGATATTTTCCGGGTAAGACTGTTCAATCTGCTGAAAAAGCGCAAGAAACATGAGTTTGGATGGCTGGATACAGCTGCAGACTCTGAGCTAAAACGCAGGGAGTCTGTCCATCGACAGGCAGCAGCTGTGTTGAAGCAAGCAGCACCTCCCGACCAGGGCACTGCAGTCAGTAAGCAAAGCAGGACAACACCCTCGATGCAAGCTGCAGCCTACAGTGGTCAGGAAAAGGCTCTGCTGCAATCAGGACCACTGTATCAGCGGCGGGCTGCACTTGAGGAAGCTGGTATCTTCACTCTAGCCTGGTGGCCACAAGCTTTCCATGATTGTAAGCAAATTCTGCAGAGACAGCAGCACCTGGAGCCTGGCTTGATCCAAGAGGCCTGCTTGGTGCTTGCAGAAGTCACAGGCGTAGCCAGGCTGCAGCGGTTTGTTCTGAGCAACAAAACGCGCTGGGAAGATCAGCAAGCAGCTGCTGCCATAGCATTTCACCAGTCTCGATCTGAACAGCTGAACAAGGCCGTGCCTATGACGATTGACCAGCTGCAGCATGACATGTTGACCTTGCTGCAAGGTTGCGCAGAGACTCAGGCATCAGCAGCACACATAGGACAAGATGTTGCTGGTAGAGTGGAGGCTTTGCAGGTGTAAGGGCAAGGCAGTTTTAAGAGATTCCAGCAGCTTGTGTATGCAGCAGTGAAGGAAGAGCTATTGCTGCACCTGGATGCTTGCACTGTCTCCCGTGGATTGGTGAGTGCTAAACACAGCTAGACATGAGTGTCAGTGTTGCAAGATGAACCAGAACGCCTTGTTCCAGTCTTTGTTGATGCTTCTGGACTGCTACATGCACAGACTGCAAAGGATTGGTCACATGTGCAGCAGCATGCCTGTACATGCATGCCATGGTGTGCCTTGGGACTCCCAGCACGGTGATGTGGCTGAGCAATGGACCAACACAAGGACATGCAGTCTTCCTACAGCCCTCCTGGCCAGTGACCAAAAGTGTACTGTTCTGGTCAATGACAGCATCTGCATCATGTGCCTGCCATGTTTCTGCAGGCTGAAGGTGTCCGCATGCTGCTGGGCGATGATGTCTGGAATGTTCCCAATTGGCAACAGCAGCTGGGGTATGACCTGGACCCTACAGCCGGTGGCCTAGTGGGCCCAGCTGAGTACAGCACTGAACTGTGGGATGCTCTGGCACAGCTCCCCCAGGGACAGTTCAAGCACTGGCTGCAGTGCGATCACGTTGGAAGCAGCATCACCAAGCTGAGCGAAAACATCACGAAGACACCAGGTATGCTGTAGAGCAGCGTAAAGCACCATGTTTCATGCCCGTGTACTACATGCTGACTGTTGGGAGGTATCAGTTGCACATGCTGTCTCTATGAACCAGTCTTGGACAACAGAGACGCCTTGTTGATCATCAATGATTGTGATGCAGTTCATCAGCCGTATGCGGATGAGCGCACTTGAAGGCGTATTGATGCATTCATGCTTATGTTCTAGAAGGTGCCTCTGCACATGTGCAGCATAAATCTGCAGCACACAGCACCGAGATCGTGAAGTATACTGCTGTCTTTCCCTGGTCGGTGTTCCTGCTGTGTGTTCTTGCTGCAGCTCAATGTATCCTCAGTCCCTTGCAAGAGAAAGTCAGTTCTGCCATTCAAAAGCCATTCATCAGATCGACAGCTGAGCAGCAACAGCAACAGCAGCAACACAGCAATCAACATGCTCGTCTTGCACAGACTGAGCTTGTGCGCATTGCCAATGAGCTTGAATCAGCACTGCAACCCTCAACCACAACAGCACAGTCAGCACAGTATGCAATGGTCTCAACACAGCTACAGGCTCTGAGAGCCCGCATACCCAGCATCATTGATACAGCCTTCCATAGCCTGGCAGACTTTGGAGAGCTCATGTGCCCTACCATCATGCAAGCAATGACTGAGAGTCTCTACATCGGCATCGCCAATTCGTTGGTGCCGGCTCGCAAAACCACAATGGAGCGTAAGCTGTCACTGCTCACCAGCAACTCCGCTGAACTGACTGCGGCTATGCTGCAAGCAGTTGATGATGTACTGAAGGAGGTGGTATCAGCCTGCTGGGAGAAGCTGCTGCATGAGGTTGAGGTGCAGATCATCAGGCCTCTCAGGTTCCTGCAGGCTGATCAGCAGCAGCGTCAGCAGAGGATGCAGCAGTCAGGGGGTCTCATCCAGGCGTTCAGGGAGGTGATGGAGCTGCGGTGTTATATGAGTGTTCAGAGCAGTGAGAGCAACACCAATGTGCAGCGGCAGCCCTCTGCAGCTGGGCCTAGTAGTCAGGCAGGCAGCAGCTGCAGCACAGCAGCAACTCAGCTGCCGGTACCTGATGCAATAGCCCAGGCTATCTTGAAGGATCCGAATGATTCCTGGGAAACGACATTAGAAGCTATTCTGCCACAGCCAGCTCAACTGCAGCAGTTGATCAGACACCTTGTGCAATTTGCAAAGCAGCAGCATCCTATGGCTGGGTTCCATACCACGAGCACTTTGCAGCAGCTTCTGCAGCATCCAGGCCATCAGCTGTTGCAGCAGTGCGCAAGAGAGCTACGTTTTCAGCACAGCTTCACTGGGGTGCATTCAGTTGATGTGCTACAGCTGTGGCTCAGTGCAATTCCATCGGCTGTGACGATTCAGGATCTGGAGCATGTGCTGTGTGGTACAGCAGATGCTGACCCTGCAGCTACTGGTGGTGCAGGGCCCAGTGCGGCCGCTGCTGCTGTTGATGAAGACATTAGTGTTATTGGATCAGAGCCTTATATGAAGGTGCTGGTGCAGCTGCTTGCACAGGTCAGCCTTGGTGTGTCGGTCAATCAGGTTGCACTGCGCCACAAGCCTTGCAGGATGCCCTGGCTCCTATCGCCTACCTGTTGTTGCACAGTGTCCTTGACAAGCGTGCATGACTCATTGCCGCATGCGCAAGATTGGAAGTTAAACCTGAGCAATACCTGCACTTCCCTGTTACCTCTACCTGTGACCTTGCTACTCTCAGGAAGCTCTCATGACCTGCGGCAGTACCTGCAGGAACTGTTTCTTGTGCTGCTCATGCTGTTCTGCAGAATGTGTTGCCCTGGAAGCTATCTGATCTAAGCGCTGTCGTTGCCCCAGAGCTGACCAAGTTGACCACTGATGGTGTGCTGCTGCCAGGACAGTTGATCAGCTCACTGCTGCCATCAGTGCAGCAGCAGATTGCACTGGAGCTGTACCTAGGTGGCTACAACCTACCTCCCAGGTCTGGGCACAATGTGCTCAACCGACGATTGGTGGATGTTTTTGTTGTGCCGGAACGAGTCAACCGCACTGGGATAGTGGCAGCAGAAGCTCCAACAACAGCATCTGATACAGCAAGCAGTGCTTTGGAGAGATATCCAGCAGATCGGGTGTTCACTTGCAGCTCAGGTCAAAAGCTGCTGCGTGTGTCTGCCAGGCCGCATAAGAGTGCACCAGGCCGGCGGGCCACACATGTGTTACTGCCAGTATCCCTTAGCAATGACAGCAGGTTTGAAAGCAGCTTGGCAACGCTGACACTGGACCGTGACATAGAGTTTGCTTTGTGTGAAACACGAGTTGAGTACAGGAATGCTGGACCAGTGCCCCGCAGAGTCGTGTCAAGACTGGATCGCCAGGCACCGCCAATCATTCTGCTGGCAACTGCAATGAAGCTTCAGATGGACCAGCATCAGCAGCAGCAGCAGCCGAGTGCACGGGCCACAAGGACAGCTGGCACTGGCGGGCAAGTGCATCGCTACAACCTGCTCAGATCATATGCTCAGCTGTGGCATGACAGGCTGAAGTTCTCACTAAGGCTCATTCAGTGCAGCAGCAGCAGCAGCAGCAGCACCTCTCATGCCGCCAATGTTCCAGAGCTGCTTCAAGAGCAGCACTGGGAAGTTATTGAAAGTATGCATGGTAAACCGAACTTCTACTACACAGGGCCTTTGCCTGCTCAACTGCTAGCAAGTGCGGGCAGCAGCAGCGATGATCTAGCAGGGAGCCATGTGACAGTGGCTTTCTCTGAGTTGGCGTTGGCCTTGGCTTTTGCCCGCTATGGCAAGCTGCATGGCGGTCTGAAGTATCTTCACACCAGCAACCATCAGAAACTGCTTCGGCAGGTGAGTCTCAGGCATATTGGCAGCTGCTTTGAGCCCTCCTCATATGGCTAGCAGGGGAGTGGCACACAGGTGACACGTTATTTGATATACATCACGCAAGATTGCTTGGGTCTGTTGTTGCATGGGTTTGCATCGCACTCAAGATGGTAGTCAGGAAGCAAGCTGGCCTGTTGCTGCTTGTATGTACACTGCCTAGATTCTAGACTGCATGCTTTGCAGCCCAACACATGGCTGTTCATGCTTTGACTGCCAAGCTGGTTGGGTATCGAGAATGGCAATGCAGAGCTTGTCCTCTGCAAGGCCTGCAAATGCAGCAAGTTCTGAAGCTGTATACATTCATGTTAACCTGCTGCTGCTGCTGCTGCTGCCAACAGTTCAAACGAGCAAAGAGTGAGAACCTCATAGACCAGCAAACCACTACAACAGGGGCACCAGAAGGTCAATGCCAACCAGAGCACAACGTGCCACCACCGGCAGGAGCACCAGCAGCAGCAGTCACATCGGAAACAGCAGCACCATCACCCCCAACAGCCCGTGCTGTGCGCGGCAGGAAACGGTCAGCAGCAGAGCCAACAGATCTGCGCAGGATGACCAGATCATCCCAGCAACCATCAGCAGCGACTGCAATTGAGCGTGCAATTGAGCGTGCCAGCAGCCCTGTTACAACAGCAACCACCAGCAAAAGGTGCAGGACAGCGAATGTGAGCAGCACGAGTGTGACCATTGGTGATGTGGTGGCTGCCACACCTGATCTGCAAAGTGATGAACCTGTCTTGTTGGCGTTTGCTACTAGTCAGAAAAAGGTGAAAGTGAAGCTGTCGAGTGCAGGTGAGGAATCCACAGCCTGTTGATCAAGGTGCTGCTGTGAAGTGGTGAAGCTGCTGCTTGCTGTCATGCACCTAGCCAAAGGCTTTGTTATGAGCACATATTTGTTCAGCATGATACTGCAGCACAACTTGGCAAGGTTATGGCAGACCTGGAACGTAGTGCCATATTCGTTGGAAACTGGCTGGAGATGCAAATGTTTAGTGTAGGTTGACATAGTGCATGAGCCAGCCTCCTGGTGTCACCTGGGAAGGCGTTGTATTGGTGTTCTGTATGAGTGCCTGCTAAGAATGGCCTGGTTGCGGCAACTATTGTAATTTTTGGTGCTGCTTTCAGGTGCTTTCTTGCAGCAAGCGGACTTCTTTGGGCGCCCCACAAAGCGTCACAACTTGTCAAGGCTTGACACCAACCCCTCAAGCCTCTGGCTAGGTCCCATCACAGCACCCTCTCACCTGTTGAGGCATGCAACTGGGTTAGAGCGTCGTGGATGGCGTGACATATATGACAATGTTACAGGCACACGGCGTTGCTGGGAAGTGCTGAGAAAGAAGGTTGAGAGACAATGGCAGGAGGCTGCTGTTGCTGCAAATGACCACAGGATTGACTCTGATCTGGAAGCAGCGGCTGATGATTGAAAGCAAATCAAGTTGGATGCTTCGTGGTCTGATGAGATCGTGGCTTACCTCACTCATTCGCGGTAGAATATACATCCAGCTGTCATCAGGGTACCAAGGTCAGCCTTCAGGTTGTATCCAATGTGTGAAAAGTAATTCTGATCTACATCTTTGTGTGAACACCCTAGGATGAGAGCTCTATGTCCACTGGATGAGGGCTCTATGTCCACTGCACTGCAACTCCTTGCTGTGGTCTTGACAACTGTGCATCAATGCAGCAGGAAGCAGCTGTGCTGCGGCAGTGCAGCTGCTACAAGACATCACACCAACTTTTGGTGGCTGTTTTGTCTGTTGACAGTCAGCTTCACCTGTTGGCATTGTTGCATTCAACAGTTGCGTTGAAAGTAGAAAGTGTTGAAAGCGGAGCAGCCATTGCCAATGGCAAAGGTCTTGCTACATGATGAAGATGTGGACTTTCCACTGCATTGGCAGCGTGACATGTCAACTGGCATGGTGATTGCTGTAATTTGATACTGCAATAACCCGCTTGTTGACATTCTTATAGTGGCCAACCGAGTCTTACAAGGATAGCTGTCTGCCCTGCAGTGAAGTACAAACAATCTGCCATCTTCTTTGCGTTGCCAGTTGGTTCCAATGTTCACAACCCCAAGCACTCCATTCAAACCACAGTAGGGGCTTACAACCAATGCACATGACTTCAGGCACCACCATGCGTCAAAGACATATACGCCTTTCATACACAAGCAGCGTAGCATGGCACTGCAGCACTTCCTGCTCTCCAGCAGGACAAACTCTGCTGTCATTCACATGCAGCCAACAACCTTTTGACTCTGATTGACAACAGCACACACCGCTGCCCCCAGGAGAACCCGGCTGCTGTTGTGGATGCAACATGTCGACTCTTCTGTACATGATGTAATGCCCTGATGCTTGACCAGCACCAAGATGCTGCACCACTGCAGTACAATCATACAACAACTGACGAGACCTGCACTCTGAAGCTTGTTGCAAACCATTCCTGTGTGCTTGAGCTCCAAAAGTCCCTGACTGGTGCTGTTGCTGCTGTATATTGCCCTGTCTACGCTCCTGCTGCTGCTGCAGTGATGCATCCTTACACAGCTGCTGGTCTTGCTGCTTTTGCTGCTGCACCTCAACACCCTCTGGCTCGTTGTCCTCCTCGCCATGCACATAATCTGCCAAGTCCAGCACCAGTGGAAACTCCACATGCCCCTGAACCTTCCTCTGACCTCCACCTGTTGTATGAACACATCGCTGCAGCTGTATGACAAGTACAGTAGGAGGCCTGGCTAGCCTGGTCTGCTTGGTAACAGTCTTGTGACATCTCAACCAGGGCAGGCCAACTTGCTGTACCAACTGCTGATAGTTCAAAGGAGGCAGAGGAGCAGACAGGCTGATGAGGTGTGATAGATCAGCCAGCAATTGCTGCTGCTGGGTATTAGAGTGTATCTGCTGACCATCTGGCTGCAGATCTGCCTTGTCATCATCGGTTCCATTGCTGTCCACAGTTCCATCACGCAGCTGCCGACTGGTGGCACTGCTGGCTGTAGCACACTGTCCCGCTGCTGCTGCTGCTGCTGCTGCCAGTGTTGTGCTCAAGCTGCATTTCAGACATTCAACACCATCAATCCTTTCAGATCTGCTGTTTCTCTCCATGCAGTGTTGTAGGGTTGCCCCCAAAGGCACTAACAGATCACCAGCAGCAGTGTGGCTCACTGGCAACAGCAGTGGCAGGCAGACAAAGGGGGTCAGGCTGCGGGGAAACCTGCAGCAGCAGCAGCAGCAG
>JARWLF010001110.1:0-11352 GCA_029853055.1 Scenedesmus sp. KT-U | reverse complement strand
GGGCAAGCCAAAACAGCTGGTAAGTATTGGCAGGCCAATGTTGTTGCATCGCTGTTCTGCTGAGATACGATGTTTGTTGACTTGTATCAACAGTTGCCACATCAGTCTTCGGCACTTACTGCCACCTCAAGGACATGACACAGCCTAGTGTGGTACCTTGCAGCAGACAATGTTAGCCTCCTGTTTTGGAAGATGTGCATACAGTTGCAAATTATGGTTGGCATAAAGATATGTTGTCTGCAGCCATTGGCATGGCAGTGGTGGATGCTTCATTGCTCTTCACAAATGCGACCTACAGCATGTTGCGAAGGGTATATATTCTGATGGGCTGCTAGGGACATTCAACAAGCACTTTTGGTGTCCCATGACCCAGTTGCACTGTCTGTTACATCACTCAGTGGCACAATCTGACCACACAACGTTGTTGTGCTGACCAGGACATCTTGCTGCATGTGTCACCCAAGACAAGATTGGAGAGCAAGATGATGAATCTGAGGACTCTGATGTTTCTGAGCATAGTGTAACCAAAACCCAATCAGATGATGACACCGTGTCCGAGTCTCATACCGCACGCCCTCACTCTACCTATGCCGTGAGTCACTCAAAGGCCCCTTGTAGTGATGTTGTGATGGCCTTCCACGAGGGTCAGCTGCAGTTCACTGTGACACCAAGGGTGAAGTTGCAACAGCTGATCCAGGTGAGGCCATCCAGAATTGATCTTGTGGCCTACCTGTTCAAGCAACTCTGCAAGTCGAGCTCTTACCTGCACATTATGTGACTCGATATTCTCCAAGCAACGTTGCAGGATGGAGCAATTGGAAGCAGTGAACCTTACTGCGTGCAACCCTTGATGTTTCGCAGCTTTGTTGCACAAAGATGACCCCGACATTGCAGTGCCAGACTGGAAAAAAGCTGAGTGACAATGATTCGATGATTGCAGGTTGAGAAGGCGCAACATAGGGCAATGAAAAGCTGCCAGTCATCCATCAAGACCATCATGACTGTTGTTGTCGATGGGCCGGTCAACATACGCAACGATGAAGAGGGACTACCAGTTTAGCGCAACAGTGGCAGAAGCAATTGTCTCAGCAATGCTAAGCACTGTGTACAACTTGAAGTGGCAGGATTTGTTCCGAGACCTCGGGGAAGCAAACACAGCACACTGGTTTCACAGTAATCTATCTGACAGCAGTTCCATCACTGCAGCGACTCTGTCAATGGCCATCTCTACGCGACACTGTTGCTTCATGTCTTCGGAACCACCAGCACTGTCAGGGGCAGACATTGCGGCAAAGTTGAGAGTCCTCATGCTCACCACCGGCTATGGTAGCTCTGTGAACCATTGGTAGCAGACGCTGATTGCTATCGGAGCTTCTTACTCGGTTTACAATGACATGATCAAGATATGGCTACAAAATCTAGCCAACTGCACACACGGCTGTATGCAATGTTGGAAGTGGAGCTGCATCTACCAGCACTGGCGAAAGCGAGCACCGGTTGAAGCACGACAAGGGCATTGTGACAGAAGTAGCGGCAGTCAGCAAACCTGCAGCCCATTCAAGCTAGCATCAGCCTGCAGGCAGAGTGATGCTACTGATGCTGTGGTTTCAGACGGTCGGGTCCACTAGCTATGGGCTCACCTCATTAGTAGCTTGAGCTTCTTGGCATCATTGATCAATGATAGTCAGTCGTGAGTCCGTCATCCTTGGTGTATATCTTGTGGTTGTGTGAGGAGCATCTTGTGGACTTCCTGGAGTTGGAGTCAACCAGAATGGTATTCAGCTGTCTTGCATGTCAATTGCAAACCTTGTTCGGTTGTACTCGAAATCGTGTACTCACACATCGATGTGCTGCTGCAGCAGAGCGTCTATCAGGCACTCCACTTCGTGTGAACGGTCAGCAGAAGCGGCCAACCTACTGGGAAAGCATACAAGCACGAGTAGTGTTCTTCACAAGGCGCTGCTTCCGGTATTGTCTCTAGTACAGCCTGCTAGCCAGCTGCTCTGCACAATTCGCTGCAGCTCGCGCGAGTCCGGGACGGCCGGCGCACGTGTGCGACTCCGCTCCCCCACCTGCCACTCCGAGCAGAGATACATGCGGCTCAGGTATGGTATGGTGTTTGTTTGTTGGTGGGTTGCGAGCATGTACGGGCGAACCCTGAGGATCTTGCTTGCTCAGGGTTTCCTCCTGCTCAACAGCCATCCACCACCTTTCTTGACTGCGCACAAGCAGACCGGTACACTCAGTGTTGATTTTGAGAAGCTACACGCCGTCAAGGGCTGCCTATCACGACGTCAACATTCTTCTGATATAGCAGGTGGCGTTGCGATCACTTGCGTCAGCGCCAGCACTGTCAAGAGTTTCCAAGTGCCATGGAAACACTTGCTGTGAAATCCTTCAGCCACAGATCCGGTTGGCAAAGTCACAACCGCAAGCCATCTAGGCCGCGTTGGCAAAGCTGTCTATCTGGAAGTACCAGCATAATCTTGCACGGCGGTGCTGGCATCTGCAGCCAATTAAGGCGCTACGAATTGGATGGCAAAGCTACAGCGCGGGGGATGCTGGTACAACCTCGTGGTAAGCAGAGACAGCACAGCAAGAACCGTTTTCGACGGTTCCGAGGCAGTCTTCAGGTCCGGGCCCGACAACTCTCCTCGCCTTCCCCTCTCACAGACAGCATCAGCGTTGTAGGTTCTCAATGCATATGCATGCATTTAGTTGAGACGCATGCCAAGCCAAGCCTGGCTTGAATACGACAAGTTTGTGTCTTATGACCGGGAGTATGTTGCAGGGGGTTACGGTGGCAGGAGATCATACATTGTCAGATCAAGACTGCGTGCTGATCAATTCTCTGGCAGGTGTGTTGTAGTGGTAATTGCCTACAGTGTTGGAGAGGCGAGGACAGATAAACTAGTCTGCTTGCCTGCCTGGCATAGCGCAGTACTAGTGGCATTGCAGACTACCTGGCAACACCGCCCTTATGCCTGAACTTTATCTCAAAGCGAGTGTGTGTCATTGCCAGCAGCAATCAAGCGCAACCTTTGTGCTGTGTGCATGCGAGCAGAGCTATTTAGAAGGTAAAGATATACGTGTTGAGTCACCGCCTTCACCCAGGTTTGAGACCGGTGATCAAATGTTGCTTCTCTGAAGCCACACTGGCAACTTTTGGACATAGTAGATTGCTGAACAGGCTGCGCAGTTCTGGCTTTGTGACACCTGCTGCAATCAGTATCCCTCACACTGACTACCATGGTATGCTTCTTGTTACTGCTATTCTGGATGCAGTGAGAGCTTCGATGAATTCGGCGATGCAGGAAGCTACCAAAGACAGCACCTATCTGGTTACAGTGAGTCGCAGATGGTGGCTAGCAGAGCCAAAGCAGAATATGTGTATCAGTTGTGGGACCACATGATGGTGAGCAGTTGTCCTTAGCAGGCACATTTTCATAGCTGACACCACCAGATATGCCTTCACACCAGACAGCATGCCATTTGGAGCCTTGTCTCGGTTTGGCTCTGCTTAAGCATGTAGGTCACCATATGATTGTTGAGAGTCTTAGGCTGTGCTTGGCAGGAACAATCATCCATGCTGCAGTGGTTTAGATGCCACCATGTAGTAGGTAGTAAGGTTTTTGATTGGATATCCTGTTACACCTTTCATATCGCGGTGCATTTCCCACTTCGGTGCTTGCATGCAATTTGCAGGAGACCTGCAATCTGAGAGCACAAGTTGGACATGCAGACCTGGCCCTCAGCGGCCACCCTACCAATAGATATCTGGATAATGTTCCAACAGGATCCATCTTATACTGCATCGTCATTCGCCGGTCCAATTCGGAACCCTGGACTCCTGTATACCTTGGGCAATCAGGTATAGGCAGACAGCGGATGCTGGAGTACATGTGGGAGGGTCGGTACTTTGCTGCGAGGGACATCAGTCGCAAGCGGCTAGCTATGATGGAGATCCTGATCAAGGGGCTGGACATTGGTGTCCAGTGAGTACACGTAGCAGCGTCCAAAGCGCTTCAGACATGCTGAAAGTCACGCTTTTCATCATATGCCACTCATCAGTCAAAATGAAGCTCTTTGGCCGCTGACACAAACATCATTAACTACAATGATCCTGCCTTTCTGAGCAGTGTGAGACATCAAACCCAAGCATACACAGCCAAATAACATGATTGCGGGAACAAGGGAAATTGTGTGAAGCTCAATCTGCCAAACATGAATGTCAAGCTGCATTGAAAGCTGTTTGCACCATCTGTTGCCGCAACGCTTGCAGATTCATTGAGGTGGATGACGCAATTCGGGAAGCATGCGAGAAGAAACTGCTGAAGACTTTTGACTTTGCATTCAACTCTAGACTGAATCACCAATTCAGAGGCATTCCACTGCACATCAGCCACCTGCCAGACAACAACCCGGGGTTGAGGCAACGGATTGAGGCAGACCGACAAGAACTTGCTAGGAAACTCTCAACTCGGAGCAGAAAACGTAGGATTAATCGGCGGCAGCGGTCTTCATCTGGTAGGCAAGGCATGCAGGTACAACCGGTCAGGCAGCACAGAGCTGCAGGTGAGTGCTGACAGCATGCAGGCTGCACTGGAGCTGCAGCAGCATGACGATATACCTTGTGCTAGCAGGCTGCCAGGGGAGCATGGTACGGCTTTTATCACATCAGTGATTTTTTCTGTGAACAAGGAAGCAACTACACATCTTGCTATGAGTGGCTGATGAACTCCAGCTCATGTGCTCCCACACTCAAGTGCTGTACCACATGCGAGCCCCTTGATGGCCGTGCCAGTCGATGCTGTTCTTCCGTTGCTCAGGTCATTTTACTGCTTTCCTTGCTTCAAACAAGCCAGAGCCTGTGGAGTCCAAGGACAGGGCAGTACACAGGCCTCCACCAGCTGTTGAGGCAGCTGATAGCCGCCCACAGGATCCTGACGATGAGATTGTAATGACCATTTGTGACGGCCAGTCATACTTCACACCAACATCTACGGTGGAGCTGGTGAACGCAAAGCCGGTAAGAGCTTATCTGGCTGATACCTTTAGTGTGTTCTCGACTTTGAATGCAATCAATGTGCCCTGGTGTAAAGCCTCTTGACAGATGCGAGCCTCCTAGGCTCAAAACATGACAGGCAATTACCATCAGCGGCCGGTCGCTGTACAGCTTTCACTTCGTGACAAGACACTTCGGATAGTGCTATCATGCACACTCTTATGTACAGGTTGTGGTGGCAGCAAAAGATGCAGGGGGCAGAACGCACCCAGCAATCAACACACGGATGACACTCAGAGTCCATGGGCTAGTAAACATCAGCAGCCAGGAAGACCCTGTATCAACCCAGCAGCAGCAGCCGGTGCAGATCGCTGTGGGCCGATCACAGTACCCTGATGAAGGTATTGTTATGGCTTCGCATAACGGCCACGTCACCTTCATCCAGAACACCAAGGTGGAGCTGCAAAAGTCATTGCCGGTATGATGCGGTCTACAGTAGCCTTCAACTGGTGTGTGCATCACTTGTGGAATGTGAAAACAGCATGGTGTTGTCATGTGACATGTGCTGGCCTTTGACTGTGCTGCATGGTTGTCATCAGCTGCAAGGCTTGTGAAAGTTCCGGCACTTTGAGTGGCAGGATGTCATTGCAATGTGTGCAGGTTCCTGTGGCACAAGATGATGCATTGGACAGCGCACACCCACAAGTGATAACATACCTTACTATTGAAGTTGAAGGGCTGGTGATCATTCAAAGCAAGGAGGAGTCCGTACTCACAGCACCTCAGCAGCAGCAACAGCCAACCCAGCAGTTACCTGAGCAGCAGCAACAGCCAACCCAGCAGCAGCAAGCACAGATGTCAATCTCACCCTGGGACATGTAGAATTCATGCAATAGCAGTGTCTTGGTTGTGTCCAATGGCGTGATCTGAACATGTTATGTTGACAGCCACAACAGCCCTGAACATGACAAGGACCGACTGTTTCGAAAGCCAAGTCAGTGCAGTGTCGATCAACGAGCATCCTAAGTGATAGTCTGAAATACAGACACTGTGACTGCTGGGTCAACTTGACCACATAGTATGTGGCAGCCTGGCTGAGTGCTTGGCAATGGGGTGCAGACGCTTGGAAGAGTGTAGTGGTGGTGGTGCTGCTGCTGCTGCTGCAGAGGATAAAGGTCAAGAACAGTTCTTAAATATTAACAGCAGCAGCACAGTGCTGGCACCGGACGGTAAGCGCTGTATGGCTCACATGAGAGCAGCTTACACTGTTCCAAACTTTTTTGGGTCACTGGCAGACACCAGCCAGCAGTAATTATAACACACCATCTTGGCATCATCTCGACATGAAGCCCATGGCATGCACCTTGAGTTCAATGTTGGCAATTGCTTTTGCAGAGTGGTCACAACCAGGCTTTGCTGCAAGTGATCTATCAAATTCAGGACCAGTTGCCCAGGCCATCTGAGCAAACAGGTAGTTGTGCATTGTTGTGATTGGGGATCCGCTGGTGATGTGACATGTTATTGTGCATGCTTGAAGATCGTTGTCTCCGTTTGCTTGTAGTGAGGACTATATGCTCCTGAGGGGCCAGTTGCTACAGAATCATTCTAGCAACAAGCATCACACACCATGGCTACAGCTGATTTTGCATGACATGTCAGAAGCCAGGTGCTTGAAGGAGATTCAGGCTTGAGATTTTGGCATGAAGCACACCCTGGGTTGATCCTGATTCATACTCATTGACCCAAGAGCCGGAAAGCCAGAGCGGGTTTGCTCTCAACTGACAACCATTGAAAGCTGTAGGGCCCAATGCCCGCAAGAGAGGTGGCATCGGGTAGTGAAGGAGACAGGAGGGCAGCAAAGCAGTTAACAGGCAACGTGCAAAGCATGCTGCAAGTACTAATGGATAGTGCTCAGACCTGGCCACAACTTCTTATCGAGATGCCAATGTTCAAACAAGGTCGATATCCCTCTTATGTTACAGCTGGGTTGTTATACCCGGTCTACACAGTCTCGGACAGATCAATAAGACAAGAGGGCAGCAGAGCAGCAGTACCGAGCTGGTCAAGCTCCGCATAACAAGTTAATACCATGACGGGTAGAAGTCAGCTAGCGCGACACGCACATGTTGGTGCAATTATCGACACTTGCTGACGCATATGCCGACGCATATGCCGACGATACGTTGACGCTGTCGCCCACGCTACCGACTTCCCCGGCCTACGGTCTGTCAGACGACGGTGGGTTTGCATCAAAAGCAACGCTGCAGCTAACACTAGAGTTGCCTTGGGACATCAGTACAGGGCAAGTGCACCGGCATGGGCTTCAATAGACTCAATGCATCGCATCACAGTCACAAAGGTCCAGTCGCACTGAGGCACGCTGTTGTAGCTACCAGCACCAGATGCAACGATGGCATGGGATCTGTTATTGCTAGCTGTACAAGGCAGACGGGCTGTAAAGGTAAGAATACATGTATTCTTACCGCGCTGTACAGCGCGTGCAGGCCACGGTCAGAGCCTGTGTCTAAGATGGTTGCGGGAGTAGTCTAGTTGTGTGTATACGCAGCAGTGCCAGCTGCTGTATACAGATACGTTTCCTACTACTGAGATGTTGATACAGACTTTGAGAGGTCCATCCAAGAGTGATGCTGCTTGTAACATGATCAGAAGCATACCTGGGTCAGGTAGATAGCAGGGAACAGGTCATGGGCACGTATCGGTGATAAGCTCGTTGTCATACTGCTCAGGGGCGGATGCTACCAAACTGTCGTACAAGCGAGCAGCTATATTTGGCAGAGTTGCACAGCCAGCCTGCTCCCAAAGTACTACCTGCAGGTATGCACATAGTCTGCTTGTGTCCCTGGGTTCCTAACCTGAACATAAGTAATATGCCCACTTCATGTGCGCTGGCTTGGTGCGCTGCACTGGCTGAGTAACTGGCCACTGTTCATCAGGTGCCTCTGACAGGTCCGCACGAGAAAACAGTTGAGCATCATCATCATCATCAGTAGTGCACATATGGTGCCAGTGCTAGTGCGGGGCATACAGGTGGTATATTATCTATTTAGAGAGGATATTTCTGGTATCGCCATTTAGTAGCTGTGTCACAGTTGATGATCAAAAATTAGTACTCAAGCAAGCATGTCTGCATGTTGATAGCATGTAGTACATCAATGTCCAAATCCCAGCTTGGCAATGGCGTCTGACCAGCGAATACGCTGCGTTGTTGTGCAGGGCAGCAACAGGAGGCCAAGATTCAAAGACAAGCAGTGGCCTTCATGCCAGATCCAGGCTCAAGGCGGAAGGTAGATCCCAAGATGTATTGCCCTTTATCAAGGTACCTGTTTCAGACACAACTGACCAGCCCATTGATCCTTGACTACGGCTGGTCTGTTGGTAGCCCTCTGGTGTTGTGGTCTCACTCAGCCGTGTGCATTGTGCCACAGGCTGATAAGCTTGCAGATAGTGGCACCAGCTGATTATCTTGTACAGCATGTCCGCTTCAAGGAGTCCTGCACATGCTGCACAGCAGGATCAGTGTCACTTACCTTGCGGGCTCTGTTGCAATCCAGTGTACGGTAGGCTACCGTGATCATCTGCATACACAAGGGGTTTTTGACCATGATCGTACTACAAGTCGAAGTACGTCAGAGGGTTAACCCTAAACACTGTGCCCCCTCGTTGGGGCACCCCGTAGGAGCCAACACATTGGGGTAACACATGGCTGGTAATATAGGACGAGCCTGGGGCAGCAGCTACTTGTAGGGGGTACCTTGCCAACATAGCCACACTGACAAAGAGGCTGGCGCAATTTTGAAAATCTCTGTCACATTCATTCTGATGCTGTTGCAGTTACTGCTGGAGCTGCAAGACCCTGTTCAGCACATCACAGTGGCCCGCAATGGGAGTTTGCTTGGAACAGCGAGGCAGACCCTGCAACAAGTCCCAGATAGACCCATTCTGTACTGCTTTGTGATTCGCCGCTCGCCATCTGAACAATGGGCCCCTGTCTATCTTGGACAATCACTTCGAGGAAGGCGCAGATTGTCAGGATATGTCACTAGAACTGGGCTTATTGCACTGGACAGTGAGGTGACTCCCAAGCGGCTGGCTATGTTGGAGACCATGGTCAAAGGCTTGGAGATTGGCATTCAGTGAGTGACGGCAGCAAGCCCTGCATCATGCTTAGTAAGCAACACCCTCTGGCCATGACACAAGATGTAACAGTTTCATTGCACTGCAGACAATTCAGCATACCATAACAGGCTGGCTACACTATAGCATACTGGCTAGTAGCAAGCATCATGGCAAAATGAGCAAACAGTCTTTGCCTGGTGATTTCAAAAGTGGGTTCTGCCTGCTGGACAATGTACCTAGATATTGCCATGGCACCCACACAACAGCTGTGATGGGTCAGCATGACAATATTTGGCAGTGGTCTGTGCCTAGATCATGTGATGCAGACAGTATCACAGATTTGGCAGTGCACTAGTTCTTTGACTAGTTCCCTACAGCTCGATGATTTGTGCTGTTCTATGCTGCAGGTTCATTGAGATGTCAAGAAACGTAGTGCAGGTGATGGAGGGCTATCTTTTGATCAACTTTGACTTTGCATTCAACTCGTTGTCCAATGGGCAAGTGAGGAATGACCCACTGCACATCAGTCACCTGCCTGATGTGAATCCTGAGCTAAGGAGACATATAGAGCACTTGAAGCAGCAGCCAAAAGCAGAAAGACGGGGCAAGCAGTATGACCACTTCCGGACGTCAACAGGAGCACAACGACGTCACCCCTCCCCTCCTTCGATTGAACTTCAGCGTGCAGTCGAGGCTTTGCAAATTCTTAAGCAGCAAGAGTTCTACTGGGCTGCCAATTATGAGCAAAGCAGATGTTTGCTTGGCCAACAAGGCAGTGAGTGGGGATCTCTGCAGCTGTTCATTGTACCCATCCAACTAAGGAGTGTCAGTAGTTTCTTACAAATAGTATTGCTGTTTGGGTAGAGCTGCAGCTTGCGGTGAACTGCAGAAGATGACATTGACAGCTTGTGCCACCCTGCATCCTGTCAAATCATATAGTGAATTGCACCCTGTGATGATATCAGGCCAGCCCTGGCACCTGTGGTGAGCCGTGCTTGTAGCTGAGTCCTGCAGGATGCTGCACAGCATCGTCACTGTTGCTTGCAGACTCTAGCGTATGACCAACTACTCTGTTACAAGTTGTGTTGTGCAGCCTATGATCACTGCTAATCACTGCAAAGAGTACATGGCCTGCTTGTCAGCTGCCATGCTATGGATGTTATTTTTGCAGAATTCAACGTGGTGAACCCTTTCACCCAGAAGGTCCGCTTCTGTCAGGAGTACGTTGACGCGTTGATGCGGGAGAAAGCCAATCAGGACCGCTTGAATAAGCAGTACAATGACTCAGTGATGCAGGAGAAAGCCAAGCAGGACCGCTTGAATCAGAAGTACAATGACTCAGTAATGCGGGAGATAGCCAAACAGGACCGCTTGAATAAGCAGTACAATGACTCAGTGATGCAGGAGATAGCCAAACAGGACCGCTTGAATCAGCAGTACAATGACTCAGTGATACAGGAGATAGCCAAACAGGACCGCTTGAATCAGCAGTACAATGACTCTCTGATGCAGGAAAAAGCCAAACAGGACCGCTTCAATAAGCAGTACAATGACTCAGTGATGCAGGAGATAGCCAAACAGGACCGCTTGAATCAGCAGTACAATGACTCAGTGATGCAGGAGAAAGCCAAGCAGGACCGCTTGAATAAGCAGTACAATGACTCAGTGATGCAGGAGATAGCCAAGCAGGACCGCTTAAATCAGCAGTACAATGAATCAGTGATGCGAGCAAGGCTTGAACAGGGCCGCTTCTGTCACGAATAGATCTCTGATGATCAGATGATGATCTATTGTATGAAGCAAGCGAGATCTGAACACGATGATGTGTACAACAGCTGACTGCGGATGAGAAGTCAAGCAGGAGTATACCACTTCCATGAGATGTGTGCAATACAGTGTGTGTTGAACAGCAGACTTTATGGTGTCCAGCAACATGTTTGACATGTCTAAAGTGAGTGGCGGCTTGCAATGCAATCGGGTGGTATGCATGGTATGGCCCATGTCCGGGCTGGCCAGCCTAGCACAAAATTTGAACAACATCTGCCGGTCATGATGATGTGTTGAATTTGTCGCACAGAGTGTAGACATGACTCGCAGGTTGAGGCGCCGTAGCTCAATTGGTTAGAGCACCGGACTTAGGTTCGGAAGATGCGGGTTCGAATCCCGTCGGTGTCGCCCCTTCGCGGTTAGGTACCAGTGGCGGTGGGTTT
>JARWLF010001109.1:0-14769 GCA_029853055.1 Scenedesmus sp. KT-U | reverse complement strand
CTGAAAGCATCGTGTACACACAACAACTTGTTAACTTGTGTTGAGTACATGTATTATACTGTGTTGTATATGGCACACTGTAACTCCGCAACATGTCTGCAGCCCGCCCACCACGTCCCGGGACACGACGTGAGCAGTGACAGACTTTGGTGTTTCATGCGGCCTTGCATGCAGCATTGCCTTTTTGCTTTTAACTTTTAGTGAGTAACTGTAACTTAGCTGCTGTTGACAGGCACATCGCAGCACGGTGTTGCTAGTTGTTCCAGCTCGCAGCGCCAGCGACTCGACAGTAGCAGTGGGGGTGCGCTCCCGTCTTGATAGCAGAAGCGCCTTCTGAATAAAGGTACTATTGCTACTGGCAGCTTGTCAGCCTGGATGCCTGCAAACACTGCTAGCCAGCACTGGACGAGTGCCCAGAACAGCTCTGGTGACCACCACCATCGCCATAGTTCGTCAGCACAAAACAGTAGATAGCAATAAAAGACAGCAGTGTACTGCTGTTGACGTCTATGCTGCTTCGAGGCTCTCCTGTTGGTCCACGACTCCAACTCGACTCTGAGTCTGACAGTTACGATCCTGAGCCCCTCACATTGCTATCCGCTGCCAATCACAATAGCACATATCGAGTGTCGTCACAGCAGTCAATATGAACGTAAAGTCGGTCTGTTCATAAGACACGACTCATCCTTCGTGCCCCTGTTTCCTGCCGATAGCGTTGATTTTTGTTATGCTGGAATTTGCTGTACGCATGCAGATGTTCGAACTGCTGGTGTAGACCACGTGGGCAAGCAGCAGGAGTGACCATCGCGTACACATCAGCACCAATTCGTTCGTGAAGTAGTTCATGATGGCGTTTAGACGCTTCTACAATGCAACAGTTTTCTTGATAGTTTGCTTCAGTTGCATCTATGCCGGATCACTGGGTGTTGCAGCGCAGCAGGGGCAATCCTCTACCATAGACATACTGGCGCAGCAAGGTTGCGATGTTGGGACAGCACTTGTGCCGAACATGCAGGACTGTGTCCTGGATGAGCTGATGGGAAACAATGGAACTTTGGTCTTCACGTTCACTGTGGGCCCAAGACCCAGGCATTCCATCTTGCTCACTCTCAGGAGCACAGGAGGTGGTGCTGCCATGTGAGCATGTCCCTTCTTCACCTGTTGTGCTTGCATAACCAGCAATCATATTGCTGCTTGCATCACGTACGCACCATTGCTGGCATGATTGGTTGGCATCAAGAGCCTGGCACAGCACAGACAGCGGCAGGGTAGCCCAGAATGTCAGTACAGAGTCCAGCAACAGTGCTGCTTGCGCGATAGACTGCGCTAGCTAGGTTACCGTGCAGATTCACAACAGCAGGATTTGGTGCGGTTGTGCACTCTCTCTCTCTCTCATAACACAAATACTGTGCCTCATCTGCAACGACACTGATGCAGCCAATTGAGCACAGTCGATGTGATAAGCATCGCACCATTGTCAATTTTTTGTTTGTGTTGTGCAACCCTGCATGCTGCCTGCAGGCGCCTATACAATTCTGGCGATAGCTTCTATGACAGCCAGATGGTTTACTTCAACGATGCAGTCACAGAGACCTACATCCGCTTGCCAGCGGATCAGGTAATTGCAGGACAGTATACGCTGGTTGTTCAAGGCACTGGGGGGCCTTCAAACAAGATGCTTGTATACCTCCGAGTAAGTCAACGGACAATCTTGTAAGCTCATTGTTCGGCAATTGCTCACAGAGTCGTGTGGGAGAAGTTTTCTAGCAGCAGCTGTGGTGGTGCGCGGTGCAGTACACCACCTTTCAAGCAGATCGGTGCGCTGTACATGGCAATGTAGCAACAAAGCACCTAGCCTTACCCCCAAGCCAGCAGTATGTATGTGTGGTTCAAACCATGATACACGCTTTCACATAGTACGTGCGAGTCTTGATGCATGTCAACGTTGCAACGCTTGGTTGCTATTCCTGCAGATTCAAACCCCAGCTGCTAATGTCCGCTTAGCAGCAGAAGACAAGGCAGCCATGCAAGACCTGTTGGAAGAGTGCTGTCCTCCTGCAGCACGTAACAACCCAGCTTCTTCTTTTTGCACCCAGTTGTAAGTCTGGTGCTGCTGTTGCAGCTGCACGCAGCATCACGTCATGTGTTTCAACGTACTCTGCTGCTTATGTGCCTCGAAGGCAGACAGCAGCCAATGGTGCTTGTACTTGTCATCGCGAAGCCTTTTCAGTATGCATGCGGCCTTGCTTGATGTGTTCCTGTTCAGCAGTCAGCTGACGCACAGGCAGCAACATGTGTCATGGCTATCAAATGAATCTGTGATCAGCTAGCGATTCAAAGTTGGCGTGCATGTGATGCAGCTCTCACAGCAGCTGTGGGCGTGCCATCTCCTGTACTTGTCTGCAGCATGCCCAATGCTCTTGCTGCCAAGACTGCTGAGGAGGACTTGTGCAACATCGGTGACTTTGTGTGTGATGAGGATGGGCATCTGGAGAAGATTGACTTCAGCAATGCAGGTGATTGCTGGCAACCGTTGTGTGCGCCTGCTACCACAGCCTGAGTGATGTGGCCTTGTCGTACCAAGAAACAAAGAGAGATTGCATCGTCGTGAAGGACTTTGCAATGTGCAGCAGTTTTAGTTTGTCTGAAGCCTGCTGTCACGGTCATCCTGCACTGGTCATGGCTTTGGCAAGTATCGTGTATGCGGATCATGTGCTGCAGGTCTTGATTGCAAGAGTGGCTTCCCTGCTGCTTTCGGCCAGCTTCCAGAGTTGGAAACTCTCATCCTGGGGTTCAATAACTTCAACGGAGACACCCTGGATAATGTGGCAGCGGTAGGTCAATCAGTCACATGTAGACCAGGCTGATACTCATGTCCCTCCTCTGCTTTTAACATGTTCCTCACTGAGGGCTGATGGGACTCCACCTGGTTGATGCCACGGAGAGTCCAGTACAGCACAAGATGCAGCCTATAGAGGACTTCAGCCTGCAGAGTGTGCCGTGCGTAACTCTGAAGCAAAGATGTTTATGTTCTTTCTACAGGTGTTGGCAGACAATGGTGAGTTGCGTCGTTTGATGATCCGCTATGCCAACTTGACGGGCACAGTGCCCTGCAGTCTTGTCGAGGAGCATCAGCTCAGGACACTCATGTTCAGCGGCAACAAGTTGGAGGGCACTCTGCCAGGCTGTATACTGGAGGTAAGGTTCTTTCTGTACTGCTCAAGTTATGGAAGTCAATCCTGTGCTGCGTGACTTGTTGAGTGTCATCTGGCACTTGAGGGTTGTGACGCGTCAGGCTTGCTCTCCTGCAGGACATGAAGCGGCTGTAGAGTCCAGATTCTGCTGCTACCTTTGTGCATTGCAGTAGGGTGTGATGTATCTGCACACGTTCCATGTCCTGCCTTGACATGTATGCTGGATGGTTGAGCAATTAGCTGGTCCTTGACTGTTGCCACATGCAGCAGCTTGACAGCAGGGTGTCACTGCTGCTATTCACCATACACTGTGGCGTTGAATCCTGGTGGTACTCTTGCAATATCACTGCAGGCCCCTGATCTTGAGGAGTTGTACATGTCATTCACCACACTGTCAGGTCCACTGCCTGACAGCTTCAACACAGACAGCAACCTCAGAGTCTGGTATGCACTCAATGCTGACCCCAGCACAGGTGGGTGTTAGCCAGCACATGCTCGTGCGCAACTGCAACAGTCCCATGGGTACCCGCAGCTCAGCATACATGCAGCATGTGTTTGCAGTACTGCTGACCAGAATGGTCGTCTCAGCAGAAGGTGTGTGATGTCACGTGTCAGCTGTGAGCTGCAGTGAAACCAGGTGTATTGGTTTTTGATGTGTGTGCAGGAGAGTTGGCAGGCCCTGGGTTCACTGGGGAGATCCCCACCAGCATCAGCAACGCTGCCAATCTGCAGTATGTGCAGCTCAGTGACCACAGACTGACGGGTGGTGTACCAGCCCTCCCATCAAGCATGGTGATGTTTGAAGTGCATGGAAACGACCTGGATGGGGGCATTGCATGTGAGCATGGCGTTCTCATTTTCTCCGGCATTTAGCGCGAGTAGTGTTGCCCAGGATAGGGTCCTGTGAAGCTGCAGGAGGTGTTGTGTTGTGTGACCGCCTGTTCGAGTGCTTCTTTGCAATACTGGATACGGCTGTTATTGCTTTTCAGCAAGCAGTCGTCCACAGAGATTCCAGAAAGTAAGTATAGCTGCATAAGGACTCTAAAGAGAGCTGTCAACTGATACAGCATACTGTGTATGTGTTGCTGCATGCAGCTCCCCTGCCCGGCAGCCTTGTCTTCATGGACTGCAGGAACAACAGTCTGACTGGGCCGGTACCTGACTTCTCTGAATCACCCGAGCTGTCTTTCCTGGACCTCAGTATGAACCAGCTGACTGGCAGTATTCCCTCAACCTTTGGAGCAGCTGCACAAACTTTGATGTATGTTGATCTCAGTACAAACCTTCTTGCTGGGAATATTAATGAGGGCAATCAGTGGGAGGAGCTGCCACAGATCCAGTACTTGCTGCTGCAGGAGAACAACCTGGAAGGTAAGATGCTGTATAGGTTCGAATTGATTGTTGATCATCCAGCAATTTACTATAATGTGAGGCTTTTGAACACAACAGATGCATGTGTCCTCAACAGCAGCTAAGAACTTCAACAAGTGGTACTTCAAGCCATTGCTGTTCAGAACGTGCAGTCGTATGTCTCCCATGAATGATCTGTATCGCTCCAGCCCTGCTTGTCAGCATGCAGCAACTGCAAATACTTACCACACACCGCAGTCCAGAACCAGCTACTCTGCCTGCAGTATCAACTAGTTGTCTGAGATCGCTTGCACTTAGTCTACCTGTCAACATGCTTATTGCAGGTTTCGTGCCAGCCAGTCTTGCCGCAAACAAGAACCTTGTAGTGCTTCACCTGGGTACAAATCTTCTTGAGGGAGATCTAGAAGCGTTTGCGTCCGCCATCACCCCTGCTGAAGCTCAGTCAAGGCAGCAGTCCAGTGCTAGAGGCCGCAAACTCAAGTCAACTACTGGATCAAGGGACCTGTCGATGCTCGTAGCAAGGAAGCTGTTTGGCGGATATGAGGACAAGTCAACACCGCAACCACAAAACTGGCAGCATGATGTACAGTATATAAAGGCGCTAGCAACTGGCGATGTTCAGGGTGCTCGTCGCCGGCTGCAACAGGCTGTGGCTGCTGCTCCTGCAGCTGCTGCCCTTCCAGCTACTACTGCTGCACTGCCAGCAGCTACTGCTACTGTTCCAGCTACTGCTGCAACACCTGTGGTACAAGAGCAACCAGCTGCAGGTGGCGCTACCACCACCACCATGGCTGAGCAGGAGCCTGCAGAGGTTGAGGTACCAGCAGAGGATCCTGCTGCTGCAGCTGAACAGCTACCCGAGGTACGGTGTATACTGCGCTGTCCTCTTTGTGATGCTGAGCTGGTTTCTGCCATGCTCATATTATGTGTTGCAAGTCCTACTTCCACAGCCCCTGTTTAGCAGGACTCATGTGCTTCAAAGAACTGTTAACCTGACACCCACTTTCAGTGCATACTGTTACTGAGATGCTGCTTGTACCTGTTGCTTACTACTGTTTTCATGCGTGATTGCAGGATGTCTCTGATCCTGCAAGTGACGAGGTGCCTCCTGATAACCCTCAGTTGCCTCCCACAGCGCAGACAACGCCGCAGCAAACACAGGCTCAAGTCAGCAGCCAGCAGAATGACATTGGCTTGGTGCCGCTGCCCACTCACTCTGCACTGCAGGGCAACAGCTTCCTATACCTGAACCTCTCAAACAATGCTATTAGTGGTGGTATCCCTGATGGGCTGGGTAACTTGGAGATGTTCAGAAACCCACTCAACAGTACAGATATCTACGACCAGTATGTGTCCAACCGTGGTGGGCCTGATAGAATCCTGGATCTGGAGTTTAACGAGCTGTATGGGGAGTTCCCGCTGTTTCTAATCAAGGCTGGTAACTTGCAGGATGGGTGCTCATGTAATACGGAGTTCAATGTTACAGAAGGCAACTTCTTGTACTGTCCAACAAAGGCGACGTTGGATGGTGTTGAGCTGAGCAGGGATGAGATGAATGCTGTGAGAGCAGCAGGGTTTACTTGTCTGGTACCTGCTGCAGGAGAGGATAAGACGGTACGTGGTGGTGATGGTGCTGTCAAGACTCTGAAGACGTCCTACTGTACCCCTCGCAGTTCCTGTTAGGTGGCACTTGTCATATGCAGAGCTCGTTTGATGTCAACATGCTCATGTGAGCGCTGCATTCCATGCTTCTTCAGGTGTACAGCTCCAAGCGAGTGAATTGCCCAACATCTCTGCTGTTGTTGCTCTTGCTTGCTGCTGTAGGTGCTGTTGCATGACTATTTGAGCCAACCTGCCAACTGGTTGACCAGCATCCCAGCAGCATCTGAAGTAGTCACAGAGAAAACACTCAGCGCTCGCACACCAATCAACGTTGACGTCAGGAGTATCAACCCTGCAGCTGCTGGCCGCTCTTCAGGATCCTCTCTGGGTGGCGGCGCAATCGCTGGTATTGTCATTGGTGTCTTAGCTGGCGTGGCCATTCTGGCATCTCTGGCATACTTTGTAGGGTACAAGAAGTTCTACCAAGCGCACAGGGCCACAAGCTTCAAGCGTGGGCAGATTCCAGATGGTCCAGCAGTTGGTATTGGTGAATATCCTGCAGCTGCTTTGGGGCCCCAACCTGCAGGACCAATGCCGCGGTTCGACATTGAGACTCCAACCAGCCCTGCACCCCGTTGAAAAGTTTTCATTTCGTTTGGTGGTGCAAAAACTGGGTCAATGCAAGCATGCAGTGGTGTGGAGGTGTCCTGCACCAATTCGAGGCATCGCTCACTGGAGTTTGGTGATCAGGAGTTGCTGAAGTGGTGTGTCAGCAGATACAGATGTGTGGACATGCTTGAATTACCCAAGAGGAGTTTTGCTGCTGGCATAGAACCCGAAGGCAACAACACGTGTGGTACTGATCAATGTTGCAGGAAGGTCTGAGCTGCAGCAGCAGCAGCAAACTTTATGCTGCGCTGTACTCCACTCCTGGCGATGTTTGCAATGTAGAGAAGAGCAGTTTGTTGCTAGTACATGCGCTGCTCATTAGTTATATTGTTGTGTTGTGCAGTTGTAGATAATAGTTGAGGCGTTGCTGATGTATATGCATTCCCCAAGTGTTGCATTGCTCTGCTGTGGTTAGGTACTGAGTGCAGGTCAAGGTGCAGCTAGCGTTGTGCAAGCAAAGGGATCTTGGCTCATGTCGTGTATTACTTGTGAAAAGAGAATGCAATCTGACTCATGCAGCAGTAGTGCATGTGTTGGCAACTGTTCCTTGATGGAGCTGCATCTTGCAGGCTTGTACCTTGATCTCACGTCGTGTGGGGCGTTTGTATAGTCAGTACAGGTACAGGTGTTGAGCGTTGTGATAACACAACTGAATGGGCGGGCCAGCATACCGGTACACACATTGCATGCTAGTGCCTGCCCGTCCAGAAGTCAAGATTGTGGTGTAATTCTTTCACCCCTTGTTTCCTGTCTGCCAGAGTTCCCTCACGTTGCAGCCTGTACTCCAGTATACCTCTCTGAACACGATCTCGCCACTGGCTAGCAGTATGCAGCACTGAGCTGCTGTGTAAATAACCATTCGATCGTCACACCAAGGATAACGAAGCCTGTCGTACGGTCTGTCGAAACATCGCAGCTGACATTGCTGTACGATGCAGCTTGGCGGGCAATGAGTATGGGCTCAGTCGTGCTCAGATGTCACAAGCAAAGCAACACATCCACGGAGTGAGTTGTTGATACTGATCTGGCTGTCCTCTGGGTGGAAGCACACACGTACTCTGGCTGAGGATGCAAGAATACCACCTCTGCAGCTGCTACCTCTGCTGCTCTGCATGACATTTGCAGACCCGTGCGTCTAACTGGCAGTCACAGGTTCACAGAAGGTGACCATGAATCCCTACATCGTAAAGTCGACACCACACATCATAGCAGTCCATAAACCAGCCGGCATGCCCTTCCACTCGGTCAACTCTGACACAGGACAGGGCCTCTTGACAGCTTTGAAAGCCACCTGCAAGGTTCCAGCAGAGCGTTTGTACTCAGTACACAGACTCGACACAGGCACTTCTGGTCTCGTGCTGTTTGCTACGTCAAGTCGTGTGGCAGGACTGCTATCACAAGCATTCAGAGAACGCAAGGTACACAAGTACTATATCGCTTTGGCAGCGGGCAAGAAACCCCTTAGGAAGCAGGGGTCCATCATAGGTGGGCATGCATGAATTTCATGCTTTAACATCTGCAAAGGGTTCATATCATGACCTGATTGCACCAGTAGCATGCTGCAGATGCACAGGATTCCTGCAGGGCCATTAATAAATCAACACAACTGCCCTGCTACTGCCTGCATAATTTTGTCCTGCAGGTGACATGGCAAAGAGCCGAGACAGCAAGTGGAAGCTTCTGAGGTCCAGGCAGGATCCTGCAATCACAAGGTTTTGGAGTACAACACTTGCAAGAGTACAGCCAGGGCTAAGACTCTACTTGCTGAAACCAGAGACAGGTAACCACCCAAATGCCATATGCTGGAGCTAGACCCATAAGCATAACCACAACTCTCACCCTTTGTGACCTTCCTGTTTGTAATGCTTTATGGCATGTATGCAGGCCGCACACATCAGCTGCGGGTGGCAATGAAATCCAATGGTTCAGCAATTGCAGGAGACCAGTTGTATAGCTCAGCAACATTGCAGCAATCGAACCAGCTGCCAACACAGAGCTATGATCGCATGTATCTACATGCTGCAGCAATAAGAGTGCAGCTGCCAGCAGACCTCTGCACTAGCGTCAGGCTAGATGCAGGACATAGGTTCCAAACAACTGTGCCACAAGGGCCATGCTGGTTCCAAGCAGTGGATCTACCCTCTGAAGGGCAGCTGTTCCAGCACCCTATTGTTCAGCTAACCTTGCATGATTTCCTGCCTCCACACTTAGAAGATGATCATGGAGCTTGGTTTGCAGATAACAAGCTGCTGATGTCAACAGCGGAGCAGCCATAGCAGCTGGCTTGTTTGAAGCCTGTGTGCACAATAGTCAGTGGGTTACAACAGGGCCTGTGTGCTCTAGGTTGTCAGCTTGTAGCAGGCTGACCATCACTGTGGCACGAGCAGCCGCCGAGTACAACTTGTACAACACCAGTGTAGGCTACATCAGTGTGTCAACATCCAAGTTGCGACAGTGCTGCATCAGCAAGTGAGTGAGTATATGCTTCGGCTCTTGGAGAGTGCCGGTTGTGTATGCCGTTCCTTCTGTTCCCTCAAGCTTGATCAAAATCGTTTGAGCCTGGTGTCAAAATTACTGAACTAATTCAACAGGTCACATCGCCAGCAGTTTTGTGACTGTAAGCTACAGACAGTCCCCAGACTTCTTTGAGTGGGTTGCCATGATCGACCGTCCGCAGTAGTTACATCAGCATGATCTCTGCACTTTTGTTCCTCAAAACATCTCAAGTTACAGATCTCATGCCACAGATGCTATTCTTCGAGTAGTGTTGTGGTAAAATGTACGTCACAAAAGCTTAACTACACAACAATCTCAGCTCACATATTGGGTGAACGTCACATACAGCAGCAGGCGCAGGATATTGTTCATAATCATCAACTCAGCATACAGCTGCACGTACAGCATGCGCATGAAAACTTCACAGAACTTGACCCAACATCACCGGGAACATCAAACAAAACAATCAGGTATGGGTATGAAAAACCTGATACAACAGCCATTGAAAGTTTGTGTGTAACAAATCATGAGTTCAAACGCAAGGTGCTTCAAGCATAATATCCCAGCCGATACCATATGCTGGCCAGTTGATTGCAAGTTACTTTCTCACAAGAGCCTTGACACCATTGTACATGCTGCAATGGTGTCAGCATACATCACAGAGTGTAGGTACTACCTTAGTAAGGTTCACCCCACAGTTGTTGCATACACTTGCTGCATGAGCCAAATTCTGTTTCTTTCACAGTGAGAGCCCTGGCTGCAGATTGTGACCCACAGCTCTGCCGAATCATCGCTGGCATGCTGCAGCTTGCTGAAAACACTGCAGCATGCAGCTTTTGCAAGAAGCTGCTGGCTCTGCTCACTTCTTCTCCAGGCCAGGCAGCTTGCTCACAATCTTCCCCTGTCACACACAGCAACAAGGCCAGAAAATTTTTCAAGCACTGGACAATAGCATCCCTCAGCCAAGCCAGGGCCCTCGCACTTGCAACCGTAGAAATACATTTGAAGCTCGAGCAGCCTGCTCGGAACGCTCTACACAATTCATGCTGCTGTTCCCTTGTAGCACACCCATTGGCAGAAAGGAAGCGCCCTTTCCAGCAGGGTATCAAGGTATGCATACTCACCGCATACTCCTCGATATCCTTGCCTGCATCCTGTCCGTCCACAAACCACCTGATACCCAGGTAGGGCAATGCCAGCAAACCAACAAGCTGAACAGGGAAGCCCAGCAGCTGCAGGAAAGCATAAGCAAGGTCAATCAGGCAATCTTGATACACAATATTCTGCAGCAGTCTCATGAACAACCGCTGACAGCCACTACATGCAGATGATGGCTAGGACAGCTGATAAGCAAGTGCTGACAAAACGCAGCTCCATGTTCTGTGGACAAGGACAGCTGCAGTTGTACTTGCTGAGACCAAACACCGACATATCATGTCCTCTGGAAGAAGAAAGCGGTTGAGCGACTCACAATGTCGAGCGCTGGCAAGTGGATGAGCCACTCAGCAACGAGGAAGGCGCCAAATGCAGCTCCCACATAAGCAACGACAATGGGTTTGTTCTCAGTCTTCTCAAACTGCACAAACAGTAGGGGCAGTCAGGGTACAGTTAGTGGCTGCAGTTGTGTCATGTTGTGTATGCTGCTTTGAGTGCAAGCACTGGACTGATGCGTGCTATCAGATGCAGCCACATGCTGACCCCCAGTGCGTGAGCTAGACACGTTCGCAGGGTCAGTGGTGCTCAAACACAACTGGACCAGTCATGCCGGTCACCTTCTCTGCCATCTTGTTCAAAAGAGCATCAAAGTCCTCCCCTTCAGCCCTTACAACCACAGAGCGAACTGCAGACACAGCAAAAACCTGTTTGTGTGTGCTCACTGCTCACAGGGTGCAACAGGCGAGAACCATGACTACAGACTTAGTCTGGCTGCTGCAGTTCACGACAGTGACTGCCGAGCTGTCAGTGGGCGCCACTGGCGCCCAACTGCAAAGTTTGAATAACCACCACCACCTGCTGCTGCTGACAACCATGTTGTCACGCTTGCATGATTAGAATGTGATATGCCTTGACATACAGCAGACATATGCCACAGGTTCTGTCTTGACTGCATCGTTGCACACTGCGCTCGACTCGCCTGGGGGTAGTTGGCATCCAGGCAGGCTCCTTGGGCGAGATACGACAGTTGACGTGGTCCTGAATGCACTTAGAGGTGTCCTACCAACCCTGCTTGCCAGGTGTGTAGCGCGAACCATTGTGAGAGCCATCCCTTCTTGCTGATCGCTACCTGAGCTCACAACACTGCAATGCGCTGATGTCTGAAAGCTTGCAGTTGGCCTGGTCTGCAATCATTTCTAACTGTGTGAAAAGTGGTGCTGGTCAAGTTTAGAAAAACACAGAATCTTGATAACGAACCCCGCATGCCACGGTGGCACGCCCCTTGCCAACTTAGGTCTACGAACACTGAGCGCTGCAGCAGTGGATGTCGCAGTTGTTGTTTGAGTTTCGATGACACTTCATAACGAATGCACGTATCTGGACACGCCCGGTGAAACAAGGAATCTCGCTCGCAATTGATCGTTGAAGAGCAGGGGCAACAAAGCTTGTTGTATCGTGCGATGGCTTTGTTCAAAATTTATTGAAGAAGCATTGTCTTACGAGCTGTCAATCTTGTGCTACTTCCTCTGCATGTGCATTTCTGTCCTGCTTCTGCACCGACAGAACACAGACTCAACAGCGAGCTCAGGAGCCAACTTGTTCTTCATGTTAAGGGCACTATTACAACACAGGAGAATCAGTTTTGTGGCTGTCAAACAGGCATAGTGCGGGTCTTGCGAGGAGTTGAGTGGGTCAGGCAGTATAACACACTACTGATGCAGACAAATCACTTAGGCGGGTCAATCCCTCTGAGTGGCTGCATACATGGACTTGACTAGGGTGATAAGCATGCGGTACGTTTTGACCATGAGACTTGTATGCTGACAGGTACATTCTGCACAAGCATCAGATGCTCTGGCACAGTTGACAGATGCAGAGAACACTGGCCCTGTAGCGATGCTGCACCATGTTCCATGGTCCCTGCAGTGAGCAACAGTAGTGCTGTATGAGCCTTGCTAGCATACTGTGGTGCACTGGGGCAAGGCAGCCCTGGCATTCTGGCATCATGCATGCCATGCAGTGTCAGTGACACTGCGGCACCGTGCCGGACTGTGACAATGACTGCTGCTTGCTTGCACACGCCGTGGCGGTGGCTACAGCAGCATTCAATCGCGGGCGCATCAAAGCTTTGCATTGGAAGTGCCCACCCATTTACCATACTTCGGCAGTGTGCCACACCAGGCCATGGCAGATGCAATGCGTGTCTCGCATACTATGGACTCTCAGCAACAGTTTCAGCAGAGCAGTCATGGGACAAACTGCAGTGCAGGGCTTTGATTCGGAAGCACACCGTGGCTTGGTGACATGGCTCTGGGTGGTGGCCCCAGTGCTTATCCTGCAGGAGCTGCAGCTGTGCTGCTTGCCTGCCACAGGTTGTTGATTGTGAAAAGACAGAATCGACATGCAAGCAAGCAGCTGTGCTGCGAAACATGCACTGGGGCCGCCACCCAGAGCCGTGTCATCAAGAAAAATTTTGCTTCTGATTTCAAGTCCTTTCTTGCAGTCCGTGCCATAAGTACCTGAAAGAACGCAGATGACAGGAAACACAGTGTCAGTCGGGATGATGTGTCTTCTTCACGGAGACTGGGCTTATGCAGCAAGCTAATCGCCTGCTTGCTGACATGGTTATTTGGTACATTGAAACAGTTGCTGCCGAAAAGGCTGCCACCCACATTCTGTGACTATGCTGACAGCGCTGGGCATCTTCAGATCAAAGTGGACGCTCTACTCAGACTGGAGATCCCTGGGGGCTGTTGGTGCTGTCGCAGTGCCAGTGGCATTAGTCACATTATAGCCGTTTTGCAATGAGCTGTACAGCCACTTGCAGCAGAATCCTGGAGCCAGCTTTCTAGGCCAGAGATGGCAGCAATGCTGTCACCTTTGGCGAGGGACTTCCAGTTGATGGTCAGGTGCGTCCGTGCGTGGCACGCCACTGGTTGTTCTTCTGTGATCGTGTCAACTTATGATCATACAGCAGGTAAATCGTATTCTCAACACAGGTGCTATGTGAGGTTACGGGCTACCATCTCCTTGCTGTTCAGTGCTGTTGCTCCCAAGCCACAGCTGTGAAACTGCTTGCGGTCAACCATCGCCACAACCTGGATGATCTTTGACTGCTATGTTTCTGTTCAGATGTTGTAGCGGCAAGTTCTCGTTGAGCAAAGTGCGTGTTTCCAGTCACCGCTTGGTCAAGTCACCACTAGTAGCAGAACGAGCCAAGGTGAAGACTATCATCTGTGTGCATCAAGGAGCTTAGAATATGACTTGCATCCACAACGATGCGGCATTGCCGAAGTTTCCGATCTAGAACTTGCAGAAGCAAATAACCATGAAACGTTGAGGCAACTGTCGAGGTGGTTGTAACACAAAGCCGTGGTGAGTATGCACTGCCATGCACACAAATTGGATTCAATGGTCACAGTAACAGCACGCTTGCCGCAGGTATACGCTTGCTTCAGCTCTGTTGACGAGCTGCAGTCCCTTACAATCCAGCGTAAGCAACCGTTGTGAGGTAAAAGCCGTATCGAGCTACCAAACAGTAGTGACAATGCGCAACATTATCTACGTGCTTGCGTTGCTTGCATCAGCAGGTGGGTATGGCCGAGTGACAGCTTGGCGGATATCGGTGTCACTCGTGCAAGTGTCCACGCTCATGGGATAATCAGCATGCAATTACCCAAATAGGTGTTCAATCTGTTGCTACCTCAGTTTCCTGCTACTCGACGAGCACTCAGAGTCACAGTAGTAATCAGCTTGGCACTTTCCCCGGGTCGTTGACACTTACCAGCATGCTGCTGATGTTTCGCTGCATCCTGGCCATCTATGTCACTGTAAGTAACTGTAGCATTTTATTAGGCATATGATCGTGTAATCGTACAAAACATGTCGACTTCCACCTGCGTCTATACGCCCGTGCGGTATGACCACTTTGAAGTCGTGAACATTGATCGCAGGGACATTAAGACTCTGTTACGCTCAAGATGCAGCCGCTCCAGCTCCAGCAGCTTCAGCAGCCCCAGCCAGGTCATGCAAGACAGCCTTGGACCTCATTGCTGCTCAGAACATGAACTTGCCATTACATCCAGTCTTCCAGAACATCCTAAACTCTGAGGACTTGAAAGGAACTATCTTTATCCCAACAACAAAGGCATGGGACGCATTCTTCACCACGATGCGCCAGCGTCAGGGCAACCCCGCTGCTCCAGCCATGGTTGCTCGGTATGGACAGATCCTGCTCTACCATTTGGCCAAGGTAGGGGACAAGACAACAAGTTGCCTTGCC
>JARWLF010001108.1:0-11359 GCA_029853055.1 Scenedesmus sp. KT-U | reverse complement strand
GACGCCGAACTTGCGGCCCTCCTTGGCGATGCGCGAGACGGCCTTGCGGGTCGGGCCGAAGCCGAGCGTGCGGTCGCCCGGCGCGTAGCGATGCGCCTCCTCGCAGACGAGGAGCAGCGGCACCGCGCCCCCGCTCCACAGTCCGAGCTCGAAGGCGGTGCGGCACAGGACGGAGAGGATGGTGTCGACGATCTCGCCGGGAAAGCCCGCGAGCTGCACGACGGTGATCTGCGCGCGCCCGTCGAGGTTGAACAGGTTGGTGAGGATCGCCGCCATCGTGTCGCCGTCGGACGTCGCGCCCTGGAACATGAAGCGGTAGCGCGGATCGTTCGAGAGGCTCTCGATGCGCGCGATCAGCCGCTGGAAGCGGGGCACGAGCGTGCGGCTCTCGAGCTTGCCCATGCGCCGGTCGATGAGGCCGACGAGATCGGCCAGACGGTAGGGTACCGGGGTGTCGACGGTGAAGCCGCCCCCGTCCGCCTCGGCCCGGCGCAGGCTCGCCGTGCCCTGGTCGCGACCCTCGGCGAAGAGGGCTTTGGCCTCGGGGATCGCCTCGGCGAGGATGTCGACCTCCTCGTCCACGCCCGGGCGGCCGCGGAAGATCGCGTCGACGATCTCCTCGAAGCTGAACATCCAATAGGGCAGGCGGAAGGTCGAGGGCGTGAGCACCTTGGCGCGCTCGCCGAAGGACGTCGCGTATTCGTTGTGCGGATCGACAAGGAGCACGCGCTGCTGCGGCCGCGCGGCGAGCACCTCGCGCAGGACGAGAGCCACCGCCGTCGACTTGCCGACGCCGGTGGTGCCGAGCACGGCGAAGTGCTTGGTCAGCATCTCGTCGAGGCTGACATAGGCGGGGATGGTCGGATCCTGCGAAAGCGAGCCGACCTCGATCGTCTCGAGCGCGCCGACATCGTAGATGAGCTTGAGATTGTCGCGGTGGAGGAGCTCGACGGCGCTGCGGATCGGCGGGTACTCGCTGATGCCGCGCTGGAAGCTCCAGGTCCCCGAGCGGCCGAGCGCGATCTCGCCGAGGAGATCGACCTCCGCCACCACTTCGCCCGCTCGCTCGCGGCATTCCCCGATCGCGGTTACGACGGCGACGGCGAAGGAGCGGGCGGCGCGGATCTGCAGGAGGCTGCCGACCGCGAGCCCCTCGAACAGGCAGGCGAGCGCGTCGGCCTCGATGCGCACGCGCGCATGCGATCCGCTGATCGAGGCGAGGCGGCCGTGCAGGCCCTGCGTATGCGCCATGCTCAGAGGCTTCACGCGCCTTCCTCCCGGCTCTCCGTGTTTCTCCGCGTCATGAGCCGGAGGCAAGCACGGGAGGGCTTAACGGGCGCTGACTTGTGGGTGTGCCGGCAAGTACGGATCTGGGATGCGGATAAGAAATGGTTTACGGCGCGGTCAGCGGGGGCGTGCCGGGCCGGGACGGGCGCCCCACCGCGTGGGTACCGCCGGCGGCGGGGCGCGCCTCCTCAGACGTCGAGGACCGTCTCGAAGCCGCCATAGATCAGCCTCTGCCCGTCGAAGGGCATCGGGTTCGTCTCCGCGCTCATGCGCGGATCGGCCATCATCTTCGGGAAGGCGGCGTCGCGCACCGCGCGCGATGGCCATTCGACGAAGGAGAAGACCACCGTCTCGTCCTCCCCGCGCTTCACGGCCATGGGGAAGGAGGTGACCTTCCCCTCCGGCACGTCGGCGCCCCAGCACTCGACGACGCGGATGGCGCCGAGCTCCTTGAACACGGCCGAGGCGATCCTCGCGTGTTCGATGTATTCCGCGCGCCGCGCAGTCGGGACGGCGGCGACGAAGCCGTCGATGAAGGTCGTGTGAGGCGTATCGGTCATGATGTTGCTTTCCTTCCTGCATGGACGTCCGTGCGACGTCTCGTCGGCGCTTGAGCGCGCGCTCTTGACGAAATGAGTTGATATCAACATATATGGCTCATGTCAAACGATCCGATGTCGCGCGCCGATCCCGTCCCGATCGAGACCACTCTGCACGTGCGGGACCATTGCCTGTGCCTGCGCGCGCAGCGGGGCGCGCGCGTCCTCGCGCGCCGCTTCGACGAGGCGTTTCGGCCGCTCGATCTGACGAACGGTCAATTCTCGCTGATGATGTCCCTGAACCGGCCCGGCGCGCCGTCGATCGGCGCCATCGCCGCCTTCCTCGCGATGGACCGCACGACGCTGACGGCGGCGCTCAAGCCGCTCGAGCGGCGCGGTCTCGTCGCGGTGACGCCCGCGCCGAGGGACCGCCGCACCCGCCTCCTCGCGCTCACCGATGCCGGGCGCGCGCTCCTCGCGCAGGCTGTGCCGATCTGGCAGGAGACCCATGCCGATCTCGACCGAAAGCTCGGCGAGGAGGGAGAGCGCCTGCGGGCGGGGCTGGAGGCGGTGGCGGGGGTGGATGGGGGGGGGTGATCGGTCGCAAACGGATTGGAGCGGGTGAAGGGAATCGAACCCTCGTCGTCAGCTTGGAAACCTGTAATGCGTCAGAGGAACGTTCAAGTGTGTATGTTCCTTGGGCATCACCGAGGTTGAACATAAGGTCGTTCAACCTGCCATCCAAACCATCCCCAAAAACCTCTCCAGCGTCATAGGTTTTCGCCGAGCTTGACCATAAGAGCGCCGAACGATATGTTCAAGAGACTAAGCTTGCATCGATGCGGTGGAGGCGGTATCAGAAGGACCAGGTTCGCTCGACCTCTTGGTCGATCGGATTTGCGCATTGCGGTCGAAGCGCGAAAGGTTATATTTACGGAGTTGATGCGGGCGTAGCTCAGCGGTAGCAGCATCTGCCTTCCAAGCAGAAGGTCGTCGGTTCGATCCCGATCGCCCGCTCCAATTCCTCTCCAAAGCAAGTCACAGACAGGCTTCAACCTCGTCGAGGAACGGCTGTGGATTGGCTTCGTAGCTGAGAAAGCAAGCTAGGAGCTGATACGTCGCATACTTCTGATGCCCGCGCCTCCAGCTGCAACCCGACTTGGCGGCGGGAGTGCGATGGCGGCGCGGCAATTGCCGCTTCAAAAGCTGCGCGGTCTCCGACAAGGACGACCCGGCGCTGAGCCCTGGTGATGGCCGTGTAGAGCATCGTCCGGTCAAGGATCATGTTCCGGAACACGGGCACGATGACGGTAGGGAATTGGCTCCCCTGGGCTTTGTGAGTCGTGATCGCATAGGCGAGATCCAGGTCCTCCAGTTTTCCACTGGGGATCTTGATTTCCTGCCTGTCAAACCGCCCCACCAGCCAGCTCTCGCCCTCTTCTTCGGCCGTGCCCAGCACCACCCCCAAAGAGCCGTTCATCAGGCCGAGCTCGTAGTCGTTTACGGCGTAGATGACCGGCTCCCCGGCATAGAAGCGGCCGAACAGAAGCTCGTCGCCACGCTCGGCGCGTACCTGGTGCAAGGCCGTGTTCATGGCCACGGTGCCGCCGTCGTCCGGCTTGCCCGTGCCTTTGGTCGAGCCAACAATCTGGTTCTCGCCCCAGCCGCCCAACCGTTGCAGGACGTCCAGGGATACGGCCACAACGTCGGCCTTGGCGGCATCCACCCACGACACGCCGACGGCACAGTCGGGTTCGAAACCTTGCAGCGTGGGGACTTTGCCAGCCCGGATGTCCAGCGAAACCAGCGGAATGCCCGTCTCGGCGGCCTGGCGCATTACTTCCGTGAGGTGCACGCGGGGCACCTGCGGATCATCGGCAAGAATGTGGAACGATAGCCCAAACCCGACCGGTGGGAGCTGTCCTGGATCGCCCACCATAATTAGCCGGCAGCCCGGCACCAGATTGCGCAGGATGCGGTAGAGCAGCGGCAGATCGATCATCGACGCCTCATCGATCACGATCAGCGGCTGATCCTCCAGCGCGATATCGCCGGCCTCCAGCCGCGTCAACCATCCCGCGCAGGTCATCGCCGCCTGCCCGGTTGCTTCCGACATACGGAGGGCCGCTCGGCCCGACAGAGCCATCTGGTGAACCGGCACGCCGAGTTCGTCCGCCAAGGCGTAGATGGCCTTTAGCACCGTCGTCTTGCCGACGCCGGCTCCACCGGTCAGGACGGCAAAGTCGTGGCTCAGTGCCAGCTTTACGGCGTCCCGCTGGGGGCCGTTTAGGGTAAAGCCCGTGCTCGTTTCGAACGCCTGAATGGTGGTGTCGAGAATGGCCTGATCGAGCTTGCGCTGGAACAGGGGCGCAGTCATCCCGATGGACCACAGTCCAGAAAGCATGTCGCCGATATGGCTGGCGATAAAGCTTTCCATTGTTGCGGGTCCCAGCCCCTGCCAGCCGCTGTCGCCATGGGCCACGATGGCCTGATCCGCAGCCGCCAACTCAATGGCGCGCCGCGCGAGTTTCTCGTCTCGTAGGATGGCGTTCACGCCGTCAAGCATGGCGTGGTCAGGGGTAAGGGTGTGGTTGTCTGCCAGGCGCTTGTAGGTCGCGGCTTCCACCGCCGCCACCAACCGCCTGGGATCATCAATGGCGATGCCCAGGAAGCGGCCGGCTGCATCGGTCGTGCGCCAGGTCGTAAAAGCCATCAGCCGGTATGGGTTTTCCTCAAGCTTGGCGATCACCGCGGTCCCGTAGCAGTCGAGAAGCTTGCGGGCTAGGCTGGGCGGGGCGGCCAGTCGGTCTAGGAAGCGATAGACGGCCGGCTCCAGCTGCACCTCCGGCCACACTTCCAAAATCGTCCTAACCTGGGCCTGGGCACGCCTGCTGTCGCCGAGTGCCTCGATCAACGCGGCTTCGTCGCCCCGATCGAGGATGTCGTAAAGGTCTTCTCCCCAGCGACTCCACAAAGTGGTGGCGCTGTGCGGCCCCACGTCCGCGAACCGCTCGCCTGATAGGAGGCGAATGATGAGCCGGCCAGACGGTCGTTCCAGCTCGGCTTTGATTACGCGGATCTGGGCCCCGTACGTCGAATGCGTCTCACGCTTCCCGCCGATCCTCCAGATTTCACCTGTGGCCGGGAAGCGCGGAATAACGGCGCTGTCGGCGACGAAACGCGCCGTTCCCCCGTCAACCCAACTGCCCGTGAACACGCAGCCGCGTCCGGTGCGGGAAAGAACTTTGTCGATCACCAGTGACGCCATCAGCGGGGAATCCGGCCGGTTTGAATCATGTGGATTTCGAGGTGGGTGTAGCGCTTCAGCTTCTCGCGCAGGGCATAGGTTTCGGCCCGCAGCGCCTCGTTCTGGCGCTCAAGTTCGTTGACCCGGCGCTCCAACTTGCGCGCACGGTCATTCTCGGCCTGTGTGGCCCCGCCAGCACCAAGCTCACCATCATCTGATCCTACCCTCGACTTGATAGGTTTGATGCCCTGTGCAAAGGCAACTCTGTTGACGGCATCATGCAGAGCCGCATGCCTGAAGAAGTGTTGCTCCTGGCTCTCTTTCAGGCCGAGCGAAACCGTAATAGCGCGAACGTTGACCTTGCCATCCCTTGTCAGAGGAAGTGTTGGAGTACCGAGATGTCGCCATTCCGCCTCTCGCGCGTCGAGCCAGGGCTCTAGCACTGCAAGAATTTCAGGCACGATAGACCTGTTGGCCATTACATCCTCCTGTCCCGTAGATTGGTTACTGTACGGGACGCTCTTGACCGCAGATCGGCAAGTTCCTGTTCCAAAGCGCGAATTTTGTAGTCTTGTGCCGCTATCGTCTGGGCCAATTGCTCCAGGCGAGAGGCCTTTTCTGCGACTGATTGTCTAACCGCTGGGGCGCTCCTGCCCTTGCCGGTCTCACGTTTCAGTCGCTCGATAAACGTGGCCAGCTCCACTTTGATGTCGGCATGATAGTCAGCGACCAGGGTGCTGCGGGATTTCACACCAGCCAGCTTCAGCACTTCGGCCGCGCTCACACGGTACGGATACCGATAGATCTCATGCTCCGCGTCCCAGAACCGTGGATCGAGAACTTTCGTCTCGTAGACCCTCATCGCGTTTCGAATGGCTTCCTTAGTCTGTTCGGCGTTCATGGACGCGCTCCCAACACCTGAATAACGAGCGGATCATTTCCAAACTCCTGGAGCAAATGTGGAAAATCGCTCAGTTTGCTGCGCACAATTTCCGCGTAATACGTCCACCTAAGCGATCCCTGTTCTGCGGCCTTCAGATGGGTGATGGCTGAAGCCACGTGGCCATGCGCCTCAACGCGATACTCAGGCATCTCCAGGTGCCATTTGCACTGCATGCTGCAGCGCGCGACGTTCGGCAGTTCGCCCACTTTGCAGCACATACCTGCTTCATCGTTCGGCTTGAAGCAGGCGATCAGGCCAGGAACGATCTGCTTGAGATACAGACCCTCTGCGGCATCGGCCGACAGCACGTCCAGGACATCGTCGGTCGTGATCTGCGTCTGTTCGCGCTTCCCCTCGGGAACGTAGATATCGGCCTGGACGATCACGCGGGAAAGTGCGGCCTCAAATGCCTTTGCTCCGCCACCTATTAGGTCAGACCGACGCTCTACGAATTTGGAAGCCAATCGACGCTGCTCCTCTTCGGCTATCTCCCTCAGCTCGTCAACGATGCTTTGATTTGCCAGGATGTAGCGTAGTGTAGTGCCGAGATGCTGATGGCCGAAAAGCCGTCGCAAGACCATTGGGCCGCCGTGCAAAGCCAGGACAATGAGCCGCGCGGCCGTCTTGCGGAAACGGTGATGATGGAAGCTTGTGCCATTTAGGAGGTGCTCACAATCAACATGCTTGAGCATGTCGTTGAGCAAGCCATGCACCTGCTTCAGTGGCTCATTGCCGCCGATGACGGTAGTGTGTTGCCGCCACAGAAACGTATACTCCGGAGCTTCCGTCAGGTCGATGTATTCCTGTTGCTGAGAAAGGGCGCGGGCAAGCTCAGGGTGTATTGGCCAATCTCTCTGTTCACCCGAAAGGTTCTGGCTGAACTTGAATGTTGAGCCGTCGAGCAGGAATGTGCCGTCCGCCCGTTCGACAAGGGCTTTTCGGGGCAGTGCAGCTACCTCGGACCAGCGAGGCCCGAGCATCAGCGAGACAAGAAATATAGTTGAGAACTGGCAAATATTCCCGAGCCTCTTCGCCGTATTGACTCCAGTGATCTCGTAGCCCTCAGGCCAATTATATGATTTGGCTAGAGATCGAATGCTTTCATTCGAAGTTTCGGGATCGGCCTGAATTAGATCCCTTAAAAAGTCATGATATCTGGGACGCAAGTGATTGTTCACCCAGATCGCCCATTCGCCCATTATGGCGACAAACTCATCTGGCAGCGGCTGCCATTTGCGGTCTTCAACATCTGCCGCGTCATCGTCTGACCTGACCCTGTCCGCGTTGAACCCCGGCCGAACCGTCTGGTCGTCATCAAGAGTTTCGGCGGTAGGAGGCGGGTTATACCCTGTGAACCTCTCTGGAGAACTACCCTTCCACCAACGCATCATCTCGTGCATTGAGGCAAGCCTACCGCGCTGGAACTTGGAAAGATTATCGATGGCGCTGAGCAGATCAACGTAATCCAGATCGGATACCCTCTTGCAACATTCAATCGCATACTTAGCGATTTTCACGTAGACCATGGCGTTCTGCCGAATGGTCGATACGGAACGAGGCTTTCTTGATCTGAATAACTCAAGATAGGTGCTCCGGCGAACGAAGAGGCAGGCCTCCTTTTCGATGACGCTTGCGTTTGGCCGGACCGGAAGCCCGAAATTGATTGCACGCTGCGATCGGGGACGTGTCTCGAACGACCGCAGCCAAGCCAAAGGCATTGCCCACTCGTCGTCGCGCACCAGTGTCGGCAGGCCTGGACCGTCAGGAGGAAAGACCGGCATATCCAGAAATGCGTCGTCATCATCGAAATCCACACTACCGGGCATGGGATAGAACCCCGCAGCGAGGTAAGATCCAGCGCTGAAACCCTGATCCGCAAAGCGGTCCCAGAGAGATTCAAGATTAAGGATTGTCGCTGTCACGCTGTCCTCCGGCCGACAAATTGGCGCGCAGAGAGAATGGCGGGAAGGGTCATGGCTCTTTCCCGTTCTGCGTCTACAATGGCTGAAGAGAATTTTCCGAGAATATGGGCGTACACGGCCAGCATGACCGGGTAGTCGCTTGTCTCCCATAGGGCCACAGGGATCGTGTCCCGCATTTGCTCCAAATCGGAAACGAGGCGGAGCAGATAGGGAACGCTTTCCTTGGTGGCGAACCACTTGCTACAGGTCCAACACCCCTGCGCCCGGCAAATGCGTCCGCCGGGATTACCAGGGTCAGCGTCTGGGTCCGGGTTTTGAGGGTCAGTGCATATGAGACCCGTGGCTGCCTTTTCCGGTTTCTCTGGCAGTGTTTCGCGGCCGATATCCCGATACTGCGCAGGCTGGTAGCTGCCGCGCTCGAGGTCAGTCAGGACGCGCCCCTGGAGGTCTATAAGACGCTTCTTGTCTTCGACGCGGGTGATGCGTTTGTCCAAGTAGTGGAGAAGCGAGGTGAGAGATGAATGACCAAGCGCCTGAGCTGTCAAGAGACTGTTGAAGCCTGTCTTGTGATACACAAATAGCCCCCAGACATCTCTCCCATCGCTGAACTTGTAGCGCAATGGGCGGCCGTCCTTCCTGAGCAACGAATGTTCATCGAATAGGTTATTCAGCAGAATCTGTGCTGATTCCGTGTTGCTGTTTCCGTTCACTCCAGGTGTAAAGTCAGACACGTCTCTATTTATGTCTGGGAACAGCCAGACGAGCTTTGATCGTTCAATCAGGCTGCGATCGCCAGATGCAAGACCCTCCTTTAGTAGTCGATCCCTGAATGGTGCTTGCAGTTCGACTACCTTCCTGATGATTTGATACGCGTCGGTCAGACGGGTGATGGAGGAGGCCGCTTGCAGATTATAGCTGCCAATGCGCTTCGGCCCATAGACGATAACCCGCTTCTCAGGCTGCATCAGATCTGGCCGGTACCAGCCGTCCACCCTCATGCGGGCAATCGCATCTGGATTGAGACCCGTTTTCATCGAGACCATCGCGAAGGCAATGGCCATCTCTGCTCTCGTGAGGCATAGGCAGGCCAGATGCGCGTTAATACCTCCTGTCCTGGATGGATTGATGCCTTGGATGCCCCATCCCTCGGGAACGGGGTATTCTGACGTGCCGTAGCGGAGCTTCTTGCTCACCTCATCGGTCGCAGCGGTGCCGGTCAAAACAAAGGTGTGGACGGCCCAAAGCCTGTTGGCGAAGGATTGCCAAGGGCCTCCACCCCATCGGTTCTTGCCACCGCTACCCACCATCGGGTTTTCGCCCGAAGCGGCAAGCGCTTGGCCACGCTCAATACGTTTCAGGATTGAGCGCCATGCATCTGCGAGAACCCGGAAAGCGGCCTTGGCTTCATCGAAGTCCAAGGGATCGCCACCGTAGCTGGTTCGCTTATCGTTCTTGAAATAAACATAAATGTCCAATGCCTGTTTATCTGTCTCGCCAGCGGAAACAGCCGCTTGGAACGCATTCTTCCATATAGAACATATAGAGTTATTCAGATAATAACGCATTCTGTTCGAAAGCTTGTCGGCTGGCTGCGATCTAAGCCAATCAATAAACTGCCTCCAGACGGTCTCTACGCCATTCCAGTCTAGGTCATGTATCACAACGGGGCTCAGACCGGGCATGCTCCTTGAGACTTCCTCAAGATAATCAAGAAATCTCCAGAAGTAATAGATCTGATACTTTTCCCGCTCCGCGCTTGACTGGGCTCCCTCTCGAACATGAACCTCGATGCCCGGCATCAGCCGCTTGAGCAGCGCCGGCCGGCCTCGAAACTTGGTTTCGCCTCTGAGGTCTCCAGTGGCGAGTTTTTCCAAGCTGATCTCCCACAGCGTCCCTTTTCGAGGATCGCGCCCCTTGATCGTGAAGCTCATTCCTCAACCTCCGGATCCAATTCGCCCTCATACATTTCGGGCACCTGGCTTCCCGAAAGATACGAAACGGCATGAAGATATCTAAGGGTTGTATCGAAGCTCTGGTGCCCCAGAGCTTCTTTCAGTGAAAGCAACTCGTTCGAAAGAAGGGAGGTTGAAAGCGAGGTGTCCGCCGTAGGCATGACCCCGCCAGAGCATGCGACCTTCGTCCGCCACGCGCGAAGGAGAAAGTGAGCTGCAAAATGATGCCGAAGCAGGTGAGGCGATATCGCTGAATAGCCTGCGGCAGTGCGCGCTGCGAGAAAAGCCCTCTGGACCGATCTCGCTCGGAGCGGCGCTACGGTTCCTTCTGTGGATGTTCCAATCAGAAGCGTATCGGTGGGACTACTTAGCTTGTTTGCATACAGTTTTCGCTCGAAGGACACAAATCGATGCACGGCGGACAGGAGCTCGGCGCTGATAGGCACCCAGCGGGTCTTTCCGAATTTGCCCTTCACGCGAATGCGGCGCTTCGCCGCGTCGCGTCTATGCTCGTCAATCGTCGGGAACTGCGAAATGGAGAGGCTCAGGGCCTCGCTAATCCGCAGGCCGCTGCCATACATGATTCGCGCGGCCAGCTTCATAGGCGCGGTTTCGAACGCATCGATGAACTCCTCGATCTGGTCTTCAGTATACCAAATCCGAATCTCTGCAGGGTTGACGCGGCGCATGACTAGCGGGCGGGCCGAATCGGGCTTTCCGGCTCGCGCCTTGGTCATAACGAGGGCAAGGGGGTCGCGCCATCCGACAGCAGAGCCGTATCGCAGGAAGTCAATGATCGAAGTGAGATACTGGTTGACGGTTGCGGGCTGCAAGCCACCGTGAAAGCCCGTGACGATGCCCTCTTCGAGGTCTTCCGCAAACCGGTCGAGATCGCGGTTTCCAACAGACGCGTAGGTGATACCTTCGTTCGCCAGCCAGCAGCGGAAGACGTTTAGTTGATAAGCCCTGTTTCGTAGGTATGTGAGGCTTGCTCTGAGCGCAGTCCTGCCGATCAGCTCGGCTGCAACACCGTTCTCGCGGATACTTGAGGCCCAATCCCCATTGCGTCGCGCAAGCAGGTATTCATTGATCAGGCTGTCGGATTGACCGCTCTCGTCGATGATGAACGGCACGCCGAGGAACTCCCGTGGGATCCCCTCACGCACTCCATGGCCGCCTATGAAGAATACCGTCTTCAGTTCAGATGCCATCCCGTCATCTCCTGATGCTCGAAGCTCTCCGCGCCCCAGGAATGAACTTATTACATCGTAGAGAAAAGTTCAACTCGTGCCTCGAAAATAGTGCACGCTCGAAGGCGTACGTTCCTGCGGGCAAGATGATCTGCTCCCACAAAGCTGGACCGTTCCGAGCTAGAGTTTTGCCGGGGCAAGGGGCTGCCGGGTTGGAGCAGGAAGCATGCGGTCATCGCGGTTCACGGACGCGCAGAAGGCGTTCATTCTGAAGCAGGG
>JARWLF010001107.1:0-11365 GCA_029853055.1 Scenedesmus sp. KT-U | reverse complement strand
GGCGCGGTCCCAGACGGCGGCCCGCACCGCCCGCAGCAGCGCCGTCCGCGCCCGCGTCCGCCCGGCCACCAGCTCCAGGAAGGGCAGCAGGCTGTCGCCATGGACCAGCGTGCCGTCGAAATCGAAGATGGCCAGCGCCCGGCCATTGTGGCCGGGACCGCCATGGGCGCGCGGAAGGGGCTGCGGGGAGGATGCTTCTGTCATGCGGCGCAAACAGCGGGAGGGGCCTGTCGGTTCGATCCCGTCATAGCCGGATACGCTGGCGCAACGCCACCCCGATCCAGGCGCCGATGATGACGGCCAGGGGCGTCACCCACTCCCCCTCCGAGAAGGGGCCGTCCATCCAGGGGCCGTCCGCGATGTCGAACAGGCGGCCCAGCGCGCCGGCGATGGCCAGCAGGCTGACCACCCCCATGAACACCTGGCTGGCCGTGGATTCATCACCGGACAGCCGCAGCCGCAGCCGCCGCAAGGTCAGGCGCAGCCCGGCATGGGCGGCGAAGGCGGACACCGCACTGACCAGCAGGGGCAGCAGCGCCAGCGACAGCAGCCCCGGCACCGCCCCGTCCGCCGGCACCAGCCCAAGCTGCGCCACCAGCCCGCCCTTGAGGACGAGCAGCCAGACCACGCCATAGAAGATGGCGTAGATCAGCACGCCGTTGGCGAGATGGCTGAACGCTCGCTGGAACAGGGCTTCCTCCTGTCGCCCCCCGACCGGGGACTCACTCTTTGATGATGCCAGTGAAATCACTCCAGTGCTCGACCTTGAAGGCCCGGATGTCGCGGACGGAAGGCGGAAACCAGGGCAGCGCCTTCAAGGCCATGATCGCGCTGAACAGGTTCGCCATGTCGTCCTTCTGGGTCACATAGAGACTGCCCTGGACCCGGTCGAAGCCATAGCGGGCAAGCACGTTCCCAATATCCATGTAGGCCTGGGACACGCCCTTTGGGTGGTGAGCCGCCGTCTCCGCCACGATCAGGTCGAAACCGATCGCGAACATCACTGCTCCTTCGGATCGTCGAGGATGGCGGTGAGCTTGTAATCCACCTCCTCCCCCGATTCCAGGACCCGTACCCGCATCAACTTGTCCCCGCCGGGCAGCGCTTCCCGTTCGCCCAGTACTTCATAGACGGGACCAACCAAGCCGAAGCGTCGCCATGTCCCGATCAGCGCATCCGTTCTCATGCTGTCCATCATGGCCTCCAACACCTTGTGCAAACGCAGCCGGTGCACGGGATCATCCCTTCCGCTTGTGATGAAATACCGTCCGGGCTTTCCTCTCAAGGTCTTTCCGGCTATTGCCTGCGCCAGCATCATCCACAGCACCGCACAGGGTACCCCATCATGGCGCGCGAGAAGATCATCATCGACACCGATCCCGGCCAGGACGACGCCGTCGCCATGCTGCTGGCCTTCGCCAGCCCGGAGGAGATCGAGGTGCTGGGCATCACCGCCGTGGCGGGCAATGCCCCGCTGCACATGACGGAGGTGAACGCCCGCAAGATCTGCGAGCTGGCCGGGCGGCCGGATGTGAAGGTGTTCGCCGGCTGCGACCGGCCGCTGTTCCTGGACCTGCACACCGCGCCCGAGGTGCACGGCCCCACCGGCCTGAACGGGCCGGAACTGCCGGACCCGACCATGCCCCTCCAGCCCCAGCACGCCGTGGACTGGATCATCGAGACGGTGATGGCGCATGAGCCGGGGACCGTGACGCTGGTGCCCATCGGGCCGCTGACCAACATCGCCCGCGCCCTGATGCGGGAGCCGCGGCTGGCGTCGCGGCTGAAGCGGATCGTCATCATGGGCGGGGCGCAGAGCGAGGGCGGCAACTCCTCCCCCGTGGCGGAGTTCAACATCTTCGTCGATCCACACGCGGCCGAGGTGGTGCTGCGGTCGGGGGCGGAGATCGTCATGTTCCCGCTGGACGTCACCCACCAGGTGCTGACCGCCCAGCGCTATATGGACCGGCTGCAGGCGCTGGGCACGCCGGTCGCCATCGCCACCGTGCAGATGCTGGACTACTACCGCCAGTACGATCAGAAGAAGTACGGCACCGACGGCGGCCCGCTGCACGACCCCTGCACCATCGCCTGGCTGATCGACCCCGGCCTGTTCAGCGGCAAGAAGGTGAATGTGGAGGTGGAGGTGTCGAGCCCGCTGACCATCGGGCAGACGGTGGTGGACCATTTCGCCAAGACCGGCCGCCCCGCCAACGTGACCTATATCCGCAAGGCGGATGAGGCGGGGTTCTGGAACCTGCTGATCGACCGGCTGGCGCGGCTGTAAGCCTGCGCCTCAGTCATAGGGCCAGATGGGGGCGTCCAGCAGCCGGTGCGCCTCCGCCCGCAGCCGGTCATGCAGCTCGCGGATACGGTCCCCCGCCTCCTCCTGCAAGGCGGCGTGCGCCGTCGTGCGGTGGCTGTTCAGCAGATCCTTCAGCTGCCGGGCCGTGCGGGACAGCGGCGGAAACGCGGCGCCCAGGCGCCGCACCTCTTCCCGGTAGTCGGGCTCCATCACGTTCGGATAGAGGCGATCCATCCGGTCCAGCGCGAGGCTGAGCTGGGTCTTGTTCATCGGCGGGCGCTCCCTTGGGACGGGGTGGTTTACAGCAGCCGTGGCAGTCCCGCCACCCCGGCCGGCGATTCCGATGCGCGCCCTGCGCAATCGGGGCAGACAGGCTGACACCCCGAATGCAGCCGTGGCCTATCCGCACGGGAGAGGCGACAGGTGACGCCGAATAGCGTTTGAACTGTCAGACCGGGCTCGACCCAATTTCGATGCCCCCGAATTCCAGGGTTTTTCATGGCAGTTCGCCGCTCGCTGTTCTTCTCCCTGTCGCAGCGCTATCTCACGATGGCGATCAGCCTGGGGTCCACCGTGATCCTGGCGCGGCTGCTGTCGCCGGAGGAGATGGGGATCTTCTTCGTCGCGGCCGCCATCATGATGGCCGTCCAGACGATCGCCCAGTTCGGCGTCCTGCACTACATCGTCCAGGAACGACGCCTGACAACCGCCCGCTACCGGGCGGCGGTCGGCGTCATCGTGATCAGCAGCCTGGTGGGCTTCGGCCTGCTCTGGGCCGCACGCCACCCCATCGCCGCCTTCTTCGACGAGCCGGCGCTGGTGGCGGTGATGAGCGTCTATGCCTTCAGCGTGCTGGTGATCCCGCTGAACACCCCGGCCGTCGCCTGGCTGCAGCGGGAGATGCGGTTCGACGCCGTCTTCGTCATCGGGCTGACAGGGACGGCCGTGCAGGCGCTGACCGCCGTCACCCTGGCCGCCGCCGGGTTCAGCTTCATGGCGCTGGCCTGGGCGGCGCTGGCGGAACAGGCGGGCATCACCCTGGCCACGCTGGCCTTCCGCAACCGGCAGACCTGGGTGCTGCCCGGCTTCCGCGGCTGGCGCAAGGTGGTCCGGGTGGGTGCCTCGATGAGCTCGGCCCAGCTGCTCCAGGAGATGGGCAATCTGGTGCCCCAGCTGGCGGTCGGCCGGCTGCAGGGGTTCCACGGCGCCGGCCTGTTCAACCGGGGCCTGACGGCCGTCAACCTGTTCCACCGCTCCTTCGTGCTGGCGATCCTGCCGGTCCTGCTGCCCACCTTCGCCCGCACCCACCGGGAAGGGGGCGATGTGCCGGAAGCGCTGATCCGCACCGTCTCCTACATCTCCGTCATCGCCTGGCCGTTCTTCGCGGTGACGGCCATCATGGCCTTTCCCATCGTGCGCCTGCTGTTCGGCGAACAGTGGGACGCGGCGGTGCCGGTGGTGCAGGTGCTGGCGCTGACCGGCTTGTGCCTTCCCGTGAACGCCATCTCGGGTGAGGTGTTGGTGGCGCTGGGCCGCAGCGGGGCCTATTTCCGCATCCAGGCGGCGGTGCAGATCGTGCGTGTCTCCGCCGCGGTGGCCATGGCCACCATCAGCATCACCGCCGTCGCCGCCGCCATGGCGGGCGCGACGCTGGTGCAGGTGGTGCTGGTGCTGATCACCCTGAAGGCGGCGACCGGCCTGCAGGTGCGGGCGCTGGCCAGCCGCCTGCGCAGCAGCGCGGCCGTGGCGGTGATGGCGGCCGTGGGGCCGCTGATGCTGACGCTGGCCGACCCGACGATGCAGCTGGGGCTGGCCCGCACCATCCTGGTGGGCGGCAGCCTGTCGGCGACGGGGTGGCTGATCGGGATCTTCGTCACCCGCCACCCGATCGCGGACGAGGTGCGGATGTTGCTGGGTCAGCTGCGCCGCCGCCTGCGCCCGCCCACCGCCGCGGCGGAGCCGTGAAAGGATCAGTCGGACCGGGCTTCCCGCCAGTAGCGCATGGGCCAGGACAGCGCATAGCCCAGCGCCACCACACAGACGGAGACATGCGCCCGCATGTCATGGTGGGAGGAGCGGAACCCCGTCGGGATCAGTTCCCCGATCGCCACAAGCAGATAGCCCATCACCATCAACCAGAGCACCGTCGCCATGACCGCACCATCACCTGAAACAAGGTTGCCTGCCGGGGCTTCAGGATCGGGTTGCGGCGTTAAGAACTGCTGAACGGGCTAATCCGGCAGGGTGCAGTGCGCTGTTTTCGCGCCGGCCAGACGGGCCGGCCCCAGGCGGGCGTCGGCAAGGCCGGTCCATTCCAGCGTGGCGCCCCCGAAGCGGGCGGGCAGGCTGCCGCCGCTGCGCAACGGCAGCTCACCCAGATCAGCGGATTCCAGCTGGCAGTGCAGCAGCGTGGCGCGGGCGAAATTCGCCCCCCGCAGGTCGGCGCCCGACAGGTCGCAGTACAGCAGTCGCGCACCCTCGAAATCCGCGGCCGCCAGCTTGGCATGGGACAGCGTCGCGCCCGTCAGCTCCGCCCCGCGGAAGGACAGGGCCGACAGCTCCCGCCCGCGCAGGTCCACTCCGCGCAGCGACTGGCCGGTGAAGTCGGCCCGCTGCCCACCCTGGCCGGTGCTGTCCACCCATCTCTCATGGGCCACGATGATCCGCTCGATCTCCGTCAGGCCGCGCAGATGCGCCTCGAAGGCGGGATTGCCGCGGAAGGCCCGGCGGGTCTGCTCATCGACCGAGAAGACGGCGTCGGAAATGTCCGTCAGGTGGAAATTGGCGCCGTTCAGATTGGCGCCCAGCAGGACCACCCCCTGCATGTCCGCCTGCTGGAAGTCGGCCTGCGTCAGGTCCGCATTGCGCAGGTTGACTCCGCGCAGGCGGCATTTGCGCATCACCGCCCCCTGCAGGCTCGCCCCCTCCATGTTGCAGAAGGACAGGTCGGTGGCGGTGCCGTACTGGTTCATGTCACGCCCGGCGACCGCCCCCTTCAGCACCAGCGTGCCGACGCGCATGTCGCTGCCCTCCAGCCGGGCCGACTGCATGTCGGATTTGTAGAAGCAGGCACCGCGCAGGTTGGCGCGCCGGAAATCGCAGTTGCGCAGGTTGGCGGCCAGAAAGACGCTGTTCTCCAGGTCCGCCTCCCGGAAGCCGACGCCCTCCAGGTCGGCGCCGGACAGGTTGCTGGCCAACAGGCGCGCCCCCGACAGGTCGAACCCCCGCAGCCGCAGGCCGGTCAGGTTGGCCAGCCGCAGCTCCAGGCGCTTGCCGCCGCGGCCCTTGGTGAACAGCCCATGCTGGGCCAGCCGGGCGGCAAGGTCCGGAACGGCAGTACCGTTGCTATCACCGGCCAGGGACATGCAGGGATAACCGCTCGGGCTGACGAAGGGGGTAGTCACAAGGTGTGGGCTGCCCGCGCTGCCGTCAACCTCCGGGGCGGCCTATAACCACATAAAAGAAGTGGTTATTCGTCGCGCCACCGTACGGTCACGCCCCAGGGAAGGCGGCGGGCTGGGTGCAGGCCTCCCGGTACTCCGCCGCCAGCCGGTCCACCAGCTCCGCCACCGTGGGCACATCCCCGATGCTGCCGATCCCCTGGCCGGCCGACCAGACGTCCTTCCAGGCCTTGGGCTTGCTGTCCCACTTGGTGACGTCCGGCCCGCCCCCGGGCGCGGTCAGCGCGGCCACGTCGATGCCCGCCGCGGCGATGCTGGGGCCCAGATAATTGCCGGGAATCCCGCTGAAGAAGGGGGTGTAGACGATGTCGGCGGCGGCATGGCCCACGATCATGCTCTTGTAGTCGGGGCTGGCGTGCGCCTCCGCCGTGGCGATGAAGCGGGTGCCCATATAGGCCATGTCCGCCCCCATCACCTCCGCCGCGCGCACCGCCCGGCCGGACGACATGGCGCCCGCCAGCACGATCGGCCCGTTGAAGAAGCTGCGCACCTCCGGCAGCAGGGCGAAGGGCGACAGGGTACCGGCATGGCCGCCCGCGCCGGCGCAGACAAGGATCAGCCCGTCAACCCCGGCCTCCAGCGCCTTCTTCGCATGGCGGACATTGGTGACGTCATGGAAGACGATGCCGCCATAGCTGTGCACATGCTGCACGATCTCCGTCGGCGCGCCGACGGAGGTGATGATGAAAGGCACCTTGTGCTTTACCACCAGCTCCAGATCCTGGGCCAGCCGGGTGTTGGACTTGTGCACGATCAGGTTCACGCCGAACGGCGCCACCCGCGCCCCCGGATGGGCGACCCGGTGCGCCTCCAGCTCCGCCGTCAGGCGGCCCAGCCATTCATCCAGCTGCCCCTCCTGCCGGGCGTTCAGCGAGGGGAAGGTGCCCACGATGCCGGCCTTGCACTGGGCCGCCACCAACTCCGGATAGCTGACGATGAACATCGGCGATCCGATCAGCGGCAGGCGCAGGCGATCCTGGAACAGGCTGGGCATGGGCATGGCGGTGGTCTCCCTCGGCTGGTTGTCCGGCGGTGCCGGTCAGGCTTTCAGCGTGCCTGCTGAAAGTTAACCGAGGAAACGTCGCCGCACCAGCCCGGATGGGACGGCGAGCGGGCTATTCGACAGGGTCTTCCCGCCCGCTCGCCGCGCGATCCTGGGCGCCATGCCAGATGCGGAGGATCACTATCTTGCCCGCCCCATCATCAACCTCATAGACCAGGACATAAGGTTGGACCAGTGTCAGCTCCCGCGTGCCATGGGGTCCCGGGCGGCCGCGACGCGGATAAAGCGCCAGCCCATTGCCGGCGCCCTGCAATCTGTGGAAAAGGCCTGCGGCCGCATACGGATTGAATTGGGCGATGTAGGAGGTGTGGTGCAGGACATCATCCTGCGCCGCATCGGTCCACACCACCTGCATCAGCGGTTCCGTGCCAGGGGCGGTGGTGGGATGGGACGGCCTGCCTCCAATGCTTTCGCGGCCTCATCCAGCCAGCGCGCGACCGTCGCATTGTCCGTGACACGGCCAGCGAGCACATCGGCCCGCGCCTCCGCAATGGCCCGTGCCTTGCGGTCCTCATCGACCAGATCGAAGATGCTGTCCGGCTGTCCCATTTCCCCACTCTGGCAGAATGCACCCATCCCGGCAACAGCCGCCCGGCCAGGGTGTCGCGGGCGGCGGGGGATGCATCTGGCGCCTAGCGGTTGTCATTCCCGCTCTGTACCATGCGCCGGGAAGGCTTGCAGGGAACCGCCGGGAGGAACAGGGGAATGGCCGATACCACCACCAAGGTCACCGAGGAAGAGGCGCTGTGGCTGCACAGCTCCGGCCGGCCCGGCAAGCTGGAGGTGACGCCCACCAAGGCGTTGACCACCCAGCGCGACCTGTCGCTGGCCTATTCCCCCGGTGTGGCGGTGCCCTGCCTGCGCATCCATGCCGACCCGTCCACCGCCTATGACTACACCGCCAAGGGCAATCTGGTCGCCGTCGTCTCCAACGGCACGGCCGTGCTGGGGCTGGGCGATTTGGGCGCGCTGGCGTCCAAGCCGGTGATGGAAGGCAAGGCGGTGCTGTTCAAGCGATTCGCCGATGTGGACGGGATCGACCTCTGCGTCGACACCCGCGACGTGGATGAATTCATCAACTGCGTCCGCTACCTGTCCCCCAGCTTCGGCGGCATCAATCTGGAGGACATCAAGGCGCCGGACTGCTTCGTCATCGAGCAGCGGCTGCGCGAGCTGATGGACATCCCCGTCTTCCATGACGACCAGCACGGCACGGCCATCATCGCCGCCGCCGGCCTGATCAACGCCCTGGCGCTGACCGGGCGGACCATGGCCGACACCCGCATGGTGGTGAACGGCGCCGGTGCCGCCGCCATCGCCTGTGTCGAGCTGATCAAGGCCATGGGCATGCCGCATGACAATGTCACCCTGTGCGACACCAAGGGTGTCGTCTACCAGGGCCGGACGGATGGCATGAACCAGTGGAAATCCGCCCACGCCATCCGGACCGACGCCCGCACCCTGGCCGAAGCGATGAAGGGGGCGGACGTCTTCATGGGCCTGTCGGTGAAAGGCGCCGTGACGGCGGAGATGGTCAAGGGCATGGCCGACCGGCCCATCATCTTCGCCATGGCGAACCCCGATCCGGAGATCACGCCGGAACAGGTGAAGTCGGTGCGGAACGACGCCATCGTGGCCACCGGCCGGTCCGACTATCCGAACCAGGTCAACAATGTCCTGGGCTTCCCCTACATCTTCCGGGGCGCCCTGGACGTGCGGGCCAGCACCATCAACGACGCCATGAAGATCGCCGCCGCCAAGGCGCTGGCGGAGCTGGCGCGGGAGGATGTGCCGGACGAGGTGGATGCCGCTTATGCCGGCCGCCGCCTGCGCTACGGCCCCGACTACATCATCCCGGTGCCCTTCGATCCCCGGCTGATCGTGAAGATCCCGGCCGCCGTCGCCCGGGCCGCCATGGATTCGGGCGTGGCGCGCAAGCCCATCGTGGACATGGAGGCCTACCAGCAGGCGCTGCGGCTGCGCCTGGACCCCACCAGCGACAGCCTGCAGCTGATCTTCGAGAAGGTGCGCGCCCGCCCCCGCCGGGTGGTGTTTGCGGAGGGGGAGGAGGAGCGGGCGATCCGCGCCGCCGTCGCCTACCGCGCCGCCGGCTACGGCACCCCCATCCTGGTCGGCCGGGAAGAGGTGGTGCGGGACCAGATCGCCGCGCTGGGCCTTGGGCAGGTGGAGCCGCTAGAGGTCTGGAATGCCCGCGTCGGCCCGCACAATGAGCGCTACACCGACTTCCTGTACCGCCGGCTCCAGCGCAAGGGCATGCTGCACCGCGACTGCCAGCGCATGGTCAACCAGAACCGCAACGTCTTCGCCGCCTGCATGGTGGCGACCGGTGACGCCGATGCCATGGTCAGCGGCCTGACCCGCAGCTTCGCCGTGACGTTCGAGGATGTGGCCCGCGTGGTGGACCCGCAGCCGGGCCACATCGTCTTCGGCCTGTCGGTGCTGGCCAGCCGGGCCCGCACGGTCTTCATCGCCGACACCACCGTGAATGAGCGCCCCACCGCCGACCAGCTGTGCGACATTGCCATCCAGTCGGCGCGCATGGCCCGGCAGATGGGGCATGAGCCGCGCGTGGCCTTCCTCTCCTTCTCCAATTTCGGGCAGCCGATGCGGGAGCGGGCGCAGCATGTGCGCGACGCGGTCGCCCTGCTGCGCACCCGCGAGGTGGATTTCGAATTCGACGGGGAGATGTCGGCCGACGTGGCGCTGGACCATGACCTGATGCGGCGCCTGTATCCCTTCTGCCAGCTGTCGGGCCCGGCCAATGTGCTGATCATGCCGGCGCTGCACGCCGCCAATATCGGGGCCAAGCTGTTGCAGAAGATGGGGAACGGCACGCTGGTGGGGCCACTGCTGCTGGGGTTGGACCAGCCGGTGCAGATCGTGCAGATGGGCGCCACTGTCAACGATCTGGTGACCACCGCCGTGCTGGCCGCGCATGATTCGGTGCGGGTCTGATCCGGATTTCAGGCGTGTGCGCGATGTGAAGATTCCGTGACGGGGGCTGCGACATCGCGTCCCCCGATGCTATGACCGGAATTCTGGCGGGCGCAGCGGGGCTGGACGGCGATCATGGACGGATTGGGGATCAGGCCACTGCGTTTCGTTCTGATCGGCGCCCTGCTGACGGCACCCACGGCGGCGGTCCTGTTCACCGTGGTGGCGCGGGGCGTGTTGGACATCGGGGTGGCCAGCGCGGCCCTGGTCCTGGTGGCGGCCGTGACGGCGCTGCTGCTGCGGCTGATGTATCTGGACACGAAGCTGCTGGCCGAGCATCTGACCCGCCTGGGCGGGGAGGAGCCACCGGCGCTGCCGGACACCAACACGGAATCCGCGCAGATCATCCTGGGCGCGGCCGCCCGGTCGCACCGGCGCTGGCTGGCCCGGCTGGGCGCCAGCGAACGCCGCGCCGCCGCCGGGGAGGCGGTGCTGGAAGGGCTGCACGACCCGCTTCTGCTGGTGGGCCGCGACCGCCATGTGGTGCGGGCGAACGCCGCCGCCCGCAGCCTGTTCGGTGACCATATCGCCGGCCGCGACCTGGCCGCCACCCTGCGCGTGCCGACGGTGCTGGAGGCGGTGGACGCCGTGCTGGCCGGCGGCGCCCTGCGCACGGTGGAGGTGCTGCTGCCCGTGCCGGTGGAGCGGACGCTGGAGGCGCGGGTGAAGCCCTTCACCGCGCCCGACGGGGACGCCGCCGGGGCGGACGCCGCGACCGCGGAGGGCGAACGGCTGGCGCTGGTCACCCTGCACGACATCACGGTGCTGAAGCGGTCGGAACAGATGCGGGCCGACTTCGTCGCCAACGCCAGCCACGAGCTGCGCACCCCGCTGGCCACCCTGATCGGCTTCATCGAGACGCTGCGGGGACCGGCAAAGGATGATCCGGAGGCGCAGACCCGCTTCCTGGGCATCATGCATGAGCAGGCGGGCCGCATGTCCCGGCTGGTCAACGACCTGCTCTCGCTGTCGCGCATCGAGATGGATGAGCATACGGCGCCCACCGGCACCGCCGATGTGGCGGAGATCGTGCGCAAGGTCGTCGCCATGCTGGAGCTGAAGGCCGCCGCCCGCAAGGTGCGGCTGCGGATCGAGGGGCCGGACAGCCTGCCGCCGGTCCAGGGGGATGAGGACCAGCTGGCCCAGGTCTTCCAGAACCTGATCGACAATGCCCTGAAATACGGGCGGGAGGGGACCGAGGTGACGGTGCTGCTGTCCACGCCGCCCGCGGGGCGCCGGTTCGGACCCGGCAATGTCAGCGTCGCCGTGGTCGACCGGGGGGAGGGGATACCCCGTACCCACCTGCCCCGCCTGACGGAGCGGTTCTACCGCGTCGATCCCGCCCGCTCCCGGGCGCTGGGCGGCACGGGGCTGGGGCTTGCCATCGTCAAGCACATCATCAACCGCCACCGCGGCCGCCTGTCCATCGAGAGCGAGGTGGGGGCGGGCAGTACCTTCACCGTCCACCTGCCGGTGGCGCGCACCGCCGGTGAGGACGCGGGCGCCGGCAAGGCGGCCGCC
>JARWLF010001106.1:0-11366 GCA_029853055.1 Scenedesmus sp. KT-U | reverse complement strand
CCCGGACCCCGGGGTATTTGGACAACGAAGAAGGGCATCAGGATGTTCGATCTGACAGGAAAGACCGCGCTAGTGACCGGCGCTTCGGGCGGGATCGGCGGCGCGATCGCCGAGGCGCTGCATCAGGCGGGCGCCACCGTGACGCTGTCGGGGACGCGCGAGGCGCCCTTGCGCGACCTGGCCGACAGGCTGGGCGAGCGGGCGCATGTGGTGACGGCGAATCTGGGCGATCCGGAATCCGTGCTGGCGCTGCCCAAGGCGGCCGCCGAGGCGATGGGGTCGGTCGACATCCTGGTGAACAATGCCGGGATCACGCGGGACAACCTGTTCATGCGCATGTCCGACGAGGAATGGGCGCAGGTTCTGGACGTCAACCTGACCAGCGTCTTCAAGCTGTCGCGCGCCGTGCTGCGGGGGATGATGAAGGCCCGGTGGGGGCGGATTGTCAACATCACCTCGGTCGTCGGGGCGACGGGCAATCCGGGGCAGGGCAACTATGCCGCCGCGAAGGCGGGTCTGGTCGGCATGTCGAAATCGCTGGCCTACGAGGTCGCGAGCCGCGGCATCACCGTGAACTGCGTCGCGCCGGGCTTCATCGCCACCGCCATGACGGACAAGCTGAACGACGAGCAGAAGGGCAAGATCCTGACCCAGATCCCCGCCGGGCAGATGGGCAGCCCCGAGGATATCGCCGCCGCCGTCCTGTATCTGTCCAGCCGCGAGGCGGGCTATGTGACCGGCGCCACCCTGCATGTGAATGGCGGCATGGCGATGATCTGAGCCGGGCCGGGCGCAGCCCCGCCGCCATGCCCTGTTGCAAAAGCGGTTGCATGAACGTCGCCCGGTGCTATATCCCGGCCCTTAGCAGCAGGGGAGCCGCCCTGTGCTGAAGCGTTCCCTCGGGGGCGTGCAAAACTTGGGCGGATGCCCGCGACAATGAGGATATGACATGAGCGATATCGCTGATCGCGTGAAGAAGATCGTGGTCGAGCATCTGGGTGTCGATGAGGACAAGGTGGTCGAATCCGCTTCGTTCATCGACGATCTGGGCGCCGACAGCCTCGACACCGTCGAGCTGGTCATGGCTTTCGAGGAAGAGTTCGGGATCGAGATTCCCGATGACGCCGCCGAGACCATCCAGACCGTCGGCGATGCGGTGAACTTCATCAAGGGCGCGGTCTGATCCCGCCTCTGTCGCTGCCTCGGCGGCGATGACCTGAACGGCGCCCGCATCGCGAGGCGCCGTTTTTTCATGGCCGGGGTCCCTGCCGGAACCGGCCTTGCCGCGCCGGTGTTGATGAAGCGATTCCATCAGCATCAGGAGGCAAATCATGCCGGTCAATCTGGAAGGACTTTCCGACAATGCCCGCAAGACGGCGATCGACGAGCTGAATGCGCGTCTGGCCGACGTGCTGGCGCTGGCCCTGGCGATCAAGCAGGCGCACTGGAACGTGAAGGGCCGCAACTTCATCGCCGTCCACGAATTGTTCGACACGGTGCGGGCCAATCTGGACGTGCATCTGGACGAATTCGCCGAGCGCGTGCAGCAGCTGGACGGCACCGCGCGCGGCACGGCCGAGATCGTGGCCGGGGCATCGGGGCTGGAGCCCTATCCGACCGACCTGACCGCCGCCGAGGACCATCTGCGCGAGATCTGCTCGCGGATGCGGGCGCATGGCGCCAATCTGCGCAAGGGCATCGACGCCGTGGGCGATGCGGGCGACGAGGACAGCGCCGACATCCTGACCGCGGCCTCGCGCACCGCCGACAAGGATCTGTGGTTCATGGAGAGCCATCTCGAGGCCGCCTGACGCGGCCGAGCGGGATCAGCGGCCCAGTTTCGCGTGGACCTCGTCCAGATCGACCTCGCCCAACGGCATCTTGTTGTCGGGATTGTCGAAATCGTAGCGGAACAGCTGGAAATCGTCCTTGTAGATTTCCCAGATCAGGTGCCGCGACAGGTCGTCGAAATAGTCGCTGACCCGGTGGGCGCGCTTGGGGCCATGACCCTCTGATTCGTTGAAGCGGGGGACTTCGGCCAGATCGATCCTGACGGGCGTCTCGGCGGCGGCAAGCACCTTTGCCATCCCGTCGTTGAAGGCCTCGGTGAAGAAGATCTGGTCGTAGCGCCCGCCATTCACGATGAAGGTCGAGATATGGCCCGACATGGCCGACCAATGGATGTCCGGCTCCATCGGCTTGCGAAAGCGGATGGTGTCGCGCGCGAACAGAAGGAACCGGCGGAAGCTGGCGATCTGGTCGAATTCGAACCCGTTCTCGGGGCTGCCGACATCGATGCCGTAGCGCTGGATGAGCTGCGGCACGAGATTGCCGCGATAGCGGCGGCCATTGCGCTGGATGCCGGCGATCTTGTCGAAGAACGACGACAGGATGCGCGCATAGGGGTTGCGCACGCAGGTGAAGGTCACCGCATCGCGCGCATGCACGGCCCGTTCGATCGGGCCGTGGCTGTAATCCTGCGCCCATTTGTGCAGGCCTTCGGTGCTGTCATGGATGTCACCGTCGAAGAACCGGCCGTGATCCGAGTAGAACATGATCTGTCCGATGGTCGAGCAGGCGCATTTCGGCACCACCCGATAGATCATGCTTTCGCTTTCCGTCATCCAGACGCCGGGAAAACCCATCCTGCTCTCACTCCGAACCTAGGCGATCTGCCGGCGGCGCATGCCTCGCTTGCCCCGTTGGCAAAAACGTTTACACAGACAAAGCAAAACCGGACGAGTTTTTCAACGCCTTACGTCGATCTGTAACGAAACCACCAGAGCCCGGTCTGCCCCATGGCGCGCATAGCCTTCATTCTTCTGACCCACAAGGACCCGCAGGGTGTGATCGAGCAGGCAAAGCGCCTGACCGCGACCGGGGATTTCGTGGCGATCCATTTCGACAAGCGCGCGCCACAGGCGATGTATCAGCAATTGCAGGACGCGCTTGGCAACCATCCCAGTGTTGTCTTTGCGCCACGGCGGCTGAAATGCGGCTGGGGCGAATGGTCACTGGTCGCCGCCAGTCTCGAGGCGCTGAGGGCGGCCGAGGCCGCCTTTCCCCAGGCCACGCATTTCTACATGCTGTCGGGCGATTGCATGCCCATAAAATCGGCAGAATTCGCGCGCAGTTTCCTCGACGGCGAGGACTGCGACTATATCGAAAGCTTCGACTTCTTCGAAAGCGACTGGATCAAGACCGGCTTCAAGGAAGAGCGGCTGATCTATCGGCACTGGTTCAACGAACGTACCCAGAAATGGCTGTTCTATACCAGCTTCAACATCCAGCAGCGTCTTGGCCTGACCCGCAGCATCCCCGAGGACGTGCAGGTCATGATCGGGTCGCAATGGTGGTGCCTGCGCCGCCAGACGGTCGAGGCGATCCTGGAACTGGTGCGCCAGCGCCCCGAGATCACGCGCTTCTTCGCGACGACCTGGATCCCCGACGAGACGTTCTTCCAGACGCTGGTCGCCCATGTCGTGCCGCGCACGCAGATCAGGACGCGCACGCTGACCTTCCTGATCTTCACCGATTACGGGATGCCGGTGACGTTCTACAACGACCATTACGACCTGCTTCTGCGACAGAACTACCTGTTCGCCCGCAAGATCAGCCCCGAGGCGGCCGACCTGCGCGCGAGGCTGGGCGCCCTGTGGCAGGCCGAGGGTCAGGATTTCGCCATCACCGCAGAGGGCCGCAAGCTGTTCAACTTTCTCGTCGGCCGGGGGCGGATCGGGCGCCGCTTCGCGCCCCGCTTCTGGGAGACGGACGGCTCGCTCGGGACGGGGCGCAAGCTGACCATTGTCGTGGCCAAGAAATGGCATGTGGCCAAGCGCCTGACCGAGAGGCTGCGGGCGCTGACCGACATCCCCGCCGTCGATTACGTCTTCAACGAGCACGAGGCCAACCTGCCCGATACGGGCGGTATCGCCAACACGCTGGCCAAGCGCGAACGCCACCGCAAGGCGCTGATCAAGCTGCTCTTCGATCAGTTCGAAAGCGACAGGCTGGTCCTGTGCGCGGACCCTTCGGCGCTGAGCCTGATCACCGATCTGGTCAATGACCGCGCCGAGGTGCGGGTCCTGTTCATGGATTGCGCCTTCGACGAGGCCTATGTGCGCGGCCATATGGGCCGGGTCGGGCTGGTCAGCGAGACCGCGCCCGACGAGGTCATCGCCCGCCTGCTGCCCATCGTGAAAAGCGATCTGGAACACGAGGCCGAGCGGCTGCGCGAAAGCGACTTTCCGCATTTCGCGTCGGTCTCGGCGGGGGCGTCGGCGGATCAGAACGCCGTCGCCATCGCGCGCATCCTGGACCTGCCCGAGGCCTTGGCCCGTGAACTGGCCGAGACGCCCCATCTCTTCGCCGATTGAGGAAGGAACGACACCATGCCCGCCTATGACGACAGCAACATCTTTGCCCGCATCCTGCGCGGAGAGATCCCCGCGACCCGCGTGGCCGAGAACGATCATGCGCTGGCCTTCCGCGACATCGCGCCCCGCGCGCCGACCCATGTGCTGGTGATCCCCAAGGGCGCCTATGTCGATTTCGCCGACTTCGCTGCGAATGCGGCCGCGGACGAGATCACGGGCTTCATGCGGCTTTGCGCCGAGGTCTGCGCGGTCGAGGGGGTCGATCCGGCCTCGGGAGGGAACGGCTTTCGGGCGATCACCAATGCGGGGCCGGACGGCGTGCAGGAAGTGCCGCATTTCCACCTGCACATCATCGGCGGCCGTATGACCGGCCCGATGCTGAGCCTGCGCGACTGATCCGGGTGGCGGCGCCCTAGCTGCTGGTCAGTTCGACGAAGACCTGTTCAAGGTCGGGCTGTTCGGTCGCCACGTCGATGATCGGAATGCCCGCGCCGCGCAACAGGTCGATGATCCGGTCCGCCCGAAGCCGCGAGGGCGGATAGAAGACCGCTAGCCGCCCGTCGGCGCGCCGCTCGGCCCGGACGCCTTCGGGCAGGGGGGGCAGATCGACGGGGCCGCCCGTGTCCAGCACCAGCGTCTTGCCGTCGGTCCGCGCCAGAAGGTCGCGCGTGGGCTGGCGGATGACCAGTTCGCCATGGTTGATGATGGCGATCTCGTCGCACATCTGCTCGGCTTCCTCGAGGTAATGCGTGGTCAGGATGATCGTCATCCCCTGCCGGTTCAGCTCTCGCACATTCGCCCAGAGCATCTGGCGCAGGGTGATGTCCACGCCCGCCGTCGGCTCGTCCAGGACCAGGATCTGGGGGCGGTGGACCAGCGCCTTGGCCAGAAGCAGCCGCCGCTTCATGCCGCCAGACAGGTTGCGCGCATAGGCGCCCGCCTGATCGGTCAGCCCCACCAGCGCCAGAAGCTCATCTGTCCAGCGCTCCGATTTCGGAACGCCGTAAAGGCCCGCCTGCACCTCGAGGCTGGCGCGGGGTGTGAAGAACGGGTCCATGTTCAGTTCCTGCGGCATCACCCCGATGGCGGCGCGGGACTGGCGGGGATTCACGTCCTGGTCGAAGCCCCAGATGCTGACGCGGCCGGCGGTCTTGTTCACGAGGCCAGCCAGAATGTTGATCAGCGTGGACTTGCCCGCGCCGTTGGGGCCCAGGAGGCCGAAGATGCTGCCGGCGGGGATGGTCAGGTCGATGCCCTTCAGCGCCTCCTTGGCGGAAGCGTTGCCTTGGGCGGCATAGGTCTTGCGCAGACCTTCGATCTGGATGGCGTGGCTCATGGTGTCGGTCTCGCAATGCTTGCGGTGGCAGGCCGGGCTGCGGTAATGGGGGTTAGACCAGATGATGCAAGCCGCCACAAGAAGGCCAGCCATGACCCAGCACGTGACGCCCGAGAACTCGCTTTCGACCGAGACGGGCCCCGAGGCCCTGAAGATGCCCGCCCCCGTCACCGAGGTCGTGACGCGCTGGCGGGTGTGCTGCGATGGCGACGATGCGGCCGGTCTGGGCCATCCCCGCGTCTGGCTGGCGATCAGCCCCGAGACAGGCTTCGTCGATTGCGGCTATTGCGACAAGCGCTTCGTGATCGACCGCGACCACGCCCACGACGACCACTGACTGTCGGGGCCGCGACATTCCGTCCCGGCCCGGCACGGATCTCGGGCCCCGTCGAGGGGCCCTCAATCCGGGGCGGCCTTGCCGCCCGGCGCCCCCTTGCCATCCTTGCGCTTTGATCCGGACCGGCACCTGTCCGAGCAGTAGCGCACCTGATCCCAGTCGCGTTCCCATTTCTTGCGCCAGCTGAACGGCAGCCCGCAGGTCGCGCAAGTCTTCTGCGGAAGGTCTGACTTGCGGCGCATCCTTGCCATGATCTGTCCTCGGCGGCTGGCGAAATCCGGCGGCCCGTGGCACAAGGCGGGCCGGACCAGCATGATGAGGTGAGCATGGGCGACGCATTCGGCAAGGGCTGCCATCTGCATCTGATCGACGGATCGGCCTTCATCTTCCGCGCCTATCACGCGCTGCCGCCGCTGACCCGCAAATCCGACGGCCTGCCGGTGGGCGCGGTCGCGGGCTTCTGCAACATGCTGTGGAAATACGTCCAGGACGGCAATGGCAGCGAGGCGCCGACCCATGCGGCGGTGATCTTCGACCATTCCTCCAAGACCTTCCGCAACGAGATCTATCCCGCCTACAAGGCGAACCGCCCCGAGCCGCCCGAGGATCTGCGCCCGCAATTCCCGCTGACCCGCGACGCGACCCGCGCCTTCAACATCGCCTGCATCGAGACCGAGGGCTACGAGGCCGACGACATCATCGCCGCCTATGCCCGGCATGCCCGCGAGGCCGGGGGCCGCGTCACCATCGTCAGCAGCGACAAGGACCTGATGCAGCTGGTCGGCGACGGGGTCGAGATGCTGGACCCGATCAAGGGCAAGGTCATCGGCCCCGACGAGGTGTTCGAGAAATTCGGCGTCGGCCCCGACCGCGTGGTCGATGTGCAGGCTTTGGCCGGCGATTCGGTGGACAACGTCCCCGGCGCGCCCGGCATCGGGATCAAGACCGCCGCACTGCTGATCCAGGAATTCGGCGATCTGGACGCGCTGCTGGACCGCGCGGCCGAGATCAAGCAGCCCAAGCGCCGCCAGACCCTGATCGACCATGCCGAACAGATCCGCATCTCGCGACAGCTGGTGCAGCTGGACGGCGATACGCCGCTGGACCGCCCGCTGGAGGATCTGGGCGTCCGCGCCCCCGAGGCCGAGCGCCTGCTGGCCTTCCTGTCCGAGATGGAGTTCCGCACCCTGACCGCCCGCGTGGCCGAAAGGCTGGGCGCCGAGGCCCCGGCGATCCAGGCAGCGCCCCCCAGTCAGGCGCCTGCCGCGCCGGACCTGCCCGCCATCGACGCTGCGGCCTACGAGACCGTGACCGACATGGCCGCGCTGGAGGCGTGGATCGCCGCCATCCGCGAGGCCGGGGCCGTCGCCATCGACACCGAGACGACCAGCCTCGATGAGATGCAGGCCGATCTGGTCGGCATCTCGCTGGCGGTGGCGCCGGGCCGGGCCTGCTATGTGCCGCTGAACCATATGGCGGGGGGCGACGATCTGTTCGGCCAGTTGGCCCGCGTGCCGGGCCAGCTGGACCCGCAGGCGGTGCTGGCCGCGCTGAAGCCGGTGCTTGAGGATCCGGCCACGCTGAAGATCGGCCAGAACCTCAAATACGACTGGAAGATCCTTGCCCGCCACGGCATCCGCATGGCGCCAGTGGCCGACACGATGCTGATGTCCTATGCGCTGAATGCGGGCACCCACAATCACGGCATGGACGAACTGGCCGAGCGTTATCTCGGCCACAAATGCATCCCGATCAAGGACCTGATCGGGTCGGGCAAAAGCCAGATCAACTTTGCCCAGGTCGCCATCGACAAGGCCGCGCCCTATGCGGCCGAGGATGCGGACGTGACGCTGCGGCTTTATCGCACTTTCGCGCCGATGCTGCCGGTCGAGCGCGTGACGACCGTCTATCAGACGCTGGAAGCGCCGATGATCCCCGTCCTGGCCGAGATGGAGATGGCGGGCATCCGCATCGACACCGACGTCTTGGGGCGCATGTCGAACGCCTTTGCCCAGAAGATGGCAGGGCTGGAAGCCGAGATCCACGAACTGGCCGGAACCCCGTTCAACATCGGCTCGCCCAAGCAGCTGGGCGAGATCCTGTTCGACCGGATGGGTCTGGCGGGCGGCAAGCAGGGCAAGACCGGTGCCTTTTCCACCAGCGCCGACGTGCTGGAGGATCTGGCCGCCGAGGGGCATGACCTGCCCGCCCGCGTGCTGGACTGGCGCCAGATCAGCAAGCTGAAATCCACCTATACCGACGCGCTGCCGACCTATGTGAACCCGGAAACCGGGCGGGTCCATACCAGCTATTCCATCGCGGGGGCGCAGACCGGGCGGCTGGCCTCGACCGATCCGAACCTGCAGAACATCCCGATCCGCAGCGACGAGGGGCGGCGCATCCGGCAGGCCTTTGTCGCGCCGTCAGGCCACCGGCTGGTCGCGCTGGATTACAGCCAGATCGAATTGCGCATCCTAGCGCATGTGGCGGACATCCCGGCGCTGAAACAGGCCTTCCGCGAGGGGATCGACATCCACGCCATGACCGCCAGCCAGATGTTCGGCGTCCCGGTCGAGGGGATGGACCCGATGATCCGCCGTCAGGCCAAGGCGATCAATTTCGGGGTGATCTACGGAATCTCGGGCTTCGGCCTGTCGCGCAACCTGCGCATCCCGCGCGCCGAGGCGCAAAGCTTCATCGACACCTATTTCGAACGCTTCCCGGAAATCCGCGCCTATATGGACCGCACGGTGGCGGATGCGAAATCGGACGGCTCGGTGCGCACCCTCTTCGGGCGGCGCATCAATACGCCGGGCATCAATCAGTCGGGCCCGGCGGCAGGCGGTGCCCGCCGCGCGGCGATCAACGCCCCGATCCAGGGCGCGGCCGCCGACATCATCCGCCGCGCGATGATCCGCATGCCCGACGCGATCCGCGACCTGCCCGCGCGGATGCTGCTGCAGGTCCATGACGAACTGGTCTTCGAGGTGGCCGAGGATGCGGTCGACAGCCTCATCGCCCGCGCGCGCGAGGTGATGGAGGCCGCCGCCGAACCGACTGTCAAGCTGTCCGTGCCGCTGGTCGTGGATGCGGGTCACGGCCTGAACTGGGCCGAGGCGCACTGAAAGGCCATCAGACCGCCGAGGAATGGCTGCCCTCGGCCACCGCATAGGCGTCCAGCCCCTGCGCCAGCATCCGCGTCAGGGGCCGTCCTTCGGGCGTGATGGTCAGAGCGCCCGGTTCCAGCCGCAGGACGGAGCCGAACCGCGCCAGCAGCGGCGCGAACAGCGCGCGCTGGCGGTCCTCGGTCACGCCGAACCGGTCGGCGATCTCGGCCATGTCGATGCGGAACTCGCACATCAGCATCTCGATCATGCGGCCGCGCCAAAGATCCTCGGCGCTGAACGCGTGGCCCCGCGTGACGGGCAGCAGGCCCGCACGGATCGCGGCGGTATAGACCCCGGTCGCCGGGGCGTTCTGGGCATGGCCTTGCGGAAAGCGCGAGATCGAGGACGCCCCCAGCCCCAGCAGGATCTCGGCCGGATCGTCGGTGTAGCCTTGGAAATTGCGCCGCAGTCGTCCCTCGGCCAGGGCGCGGGCAAGACCGTCGGCGGGGCTGGCGAAATGGTCGATCCCGATCTCGGCCAGCCCGTCGGCCACGAACAGCGCGCGGGCGGTGTCAAACAGGTCCAGCCGCGCCTCGCCATCGGGCAGGGCATCGTCGGGGATCATCACCTGCCGCTTGGACATCCACGGCACATGGGCATAGCCGTACAGCGCCACACGGTCGGGCTGCAGCGCCAGCACCTTCTGCACGGTCTCGGCCATGCGGGCGCGGTTCTGGTGGGGCAGGCCGTAAAGCAGGTCGACATTCAGGCTGCCGATGCCATGTCCACGGATCAGGTCGACGGCGGCGGCGGTCAGCTCGAATCCCTGCGGCCTGCCGATCGTCTCCTGGATCAGCGGGTCGAAATCCTGCACCCCGATCGAGGCGCGGTTCATCCCCGCCGCCGCCAGCGCGGCCATCCGTGGCGCATCGATCTCGGACGGGTCGATCTCGACCGAGAATTCGCCGCCCTCGATCATGGGAAAAGCCGCGCGGATCGCACCGGCCAGCTCGGCGATCATGCCCGGCTCCAGAAGCGTGGGCGTCCCGCCGCCCCAATGCAGCCGCGACAGCCGCACATCCGGCGCCATCCGCGCCCTCAGCGCCGCGATCTCGGCCAGAAGCGTGTCCAGATAGGCGCGCACCGGGTCCATGCTCTGCGTGCCCTGCGTGCGGCAGGCGCAGAACCAGCACAGCCGGCGGCAGAACGGGATATGCACATAAAGCGATATCGCCGCCCCGGCGGGGATCGCACCGATCCAGCCCGCCACCATGGGCGCGTCGACCGCCGGCCCGAATTGCGTCGCGGGCGGATAGCTCGTGTAGCGCGGGGCACGGGCCTCGAACAGACCGAGTCGTCTGAGTTGCGAAATCGTGTTCATGGCGCTATCTCTAGGGGAGGATGCGCCAACAGACCTTGACCCAGATCAACAGCTGCACGACCTCTGCCCCCCATGGCGATGTCAGCTGTTCCGAATGCCCGATCCGCTACCGGGCCGTCTGCGCTCATTGCGAAGGCGACGAACTGCAGCGCCTCGAGGAAATCAAGTTCTACCGCAGCTACGAGGCCGGCCAGCCCATCGTCTGGGAAGGCGACCGGATGGATTTCGTGGGCTCGGTCGTCTCGGGGGTGGCCACGCTGACCCAGACGCTCGAGGACGGGCGCACCCAGATGGTGGGGCTGCTGCTGCCAAGCGACTTTCTCGGCCGCCCGGGCCGCGACCGCGCGGCCTATAACGCGACCGCCACGACGCGGGTCGTGCTCTGCTGCTTCCGCCGCCGCCCCTTCGACGATCTGATGCGCAAGACGCCCCATATCGCGCATCGGCTGCTGGAAATGACGCTCGACGAACTCGACGCGGCGCGCGAATGGATGCTGCTTCTGGGCCGCAAGACCGCGCGCGAGAAGATCGCATCCTTCATCGCCATCATCGCCCGGCGCGAGGCGTCCCTGCACAAGCGCCAGCCCGGCGGCCGGATGGAACTGGAACTGCCCCTGACGCGCGAGGCGATGGCCGATTATCTCGGCCTGACGCTGGAAACGGTCAGCCGTCAGGTCAGCGCACTGAAACGCGACGGAGTAATCCAGCTTCAGGGCAAGCGCGGCGTCATCCTGCCCGATTTCGCGCGTCTCGTGGACGAATCCGGCGACGATTCCGACGGCGGCTGCCTCAGCTGAACCCCCCCTGCCGCTTTGCCGTGGGTCAAATA
>JARWLF010001105.1:0-11366 GCA_029853055.1 Scenedesmus sp. KT-U | reverse complement strand
GGCGAGCAAAGAGGGCAACAGGCCAGCACAGCTATACTGAATTGAGTCGACCAAGTGGGTTACACTGCAGCAATATTGCAACTTACGTTGAACTTGAAGTAGATGATATCGCCATCTGCCACAACATAGTTTTTGCCTTCTTGTCGATACTTTCCTCCAGCCTTGACTGCATGTTCGCTGCCCAACTCGTGCAACTCATCATAGTGCATCACCTCTGCACATATGAACCCGCGCTCAAAGTCTGAATGAATGGCGCCAGCAGCCTGCAACACAGGACAAGACTTTGAAGTATGCCACATGTATATGATGGTGAGAGCGCCGAGGTATGTGTGCTTTGCAGTGGCAGACATTGCAGTTGCGCAGCTTGACAGACATCTTGCACGGTGCATGCGCTACCCACATCTCTCACAATCAACAAGAGCGCCCAGATAGCTGCTGTTTAACACACACTTTGTGAGCAAAACATGAAAGGTGACCTTGCAAAACAAGTAAACTCCCTTCTCAGAAGGGAATACATCAAGAAGGCTGATGGTTGGGGTTCCACAAGGATGTCATCATACAACGCTGCACTTGAAGCAACTCGAATTACTGTGTGCTGTCCTGCATCATGAGCATCATCCTGCCAGTGAGTGCTGTCACCCTGAGAGGCAGCATCATCACCCTTGAGCTCATCCACCACTGACCTGCGGTGCCTTGCTGCCCTTGCGTATCTGCCAGCACTTGACCTCATCTGCGCCCGCTGTGAAGAAGTAGATGAGGTGGATGGCCTTGAAGCCCGTGGTGATGATCTTGTTCAGGGCAGACGGGGCTCCCTGGTCTTTCACCCACTGCTCTCGTTGCTCCTCAGCCAACTCAGCGTACTGCAGGCACAGTCACACAGAGACAACACAGCAGCATGTGAGACGCATCTTCCAGTGAGTGCAGGCTGCACTCCCAGACTGGAAGATTGCTGGCGGCATCTGCTGCTGCCCACCGTGACACTGCTGAGCACTAGGAGCAAGCTGCTCACAACACAGAATTGTACAGCCATACTGACGGTTTGAACAGTGTGCAGTCTGGTTCAACTGTACTCACCTCATTCTCAAATGCCCCACTGAAGGGGATGATGGGGTCACCTCCATGTGCCTGCACCCACTCAAATATCTTTGGCAGGAACTTGTTCTTCTTCCTGATGTAGTCCTTGGCGCTCATGTTGACAAGGTACACACAGGGCTTGGCTGTCAGCAGCTGCCAGCTGTTTAGGATCTCAATCTCACGAGCCGTCCAGTCACCCAACCGAACATCACTGCCTCCCTCCAACCAGGCTAACACCTGCAGCAGACAGAGCACAAGCGCAAACACACTTGGCAAAGTACATCATGTAGGTCACAAGGTGTAAGATTCTGGCATTTCGCAGAACAAGCAATCATGTGCCAAGCTCATCAATAGCACCAAGCAGCATCATCCAGCTACACCCTAAGTCCAACCTTCTCTGCACAGTCTTGCTCTTCTTTGATCTCCTTGGTCAATGCTCCTCGGTGTTTTTTGAAGCCTTCTAGTATACCTGTATATACACAGCGACATACAGCAGCAAAGCGCACATGCAGTCCATGAGTGAAACCACAGGCGCATGTTCAATGTAGTGTAGTGCAACGCCTTGGAAAGCACCGACACTCCAGATGTCTCATTCGCAAGTAGGCCTGCATTCCATATACCACCCTTATGCTGCTGCTAGCTACTGTCTTGCACAAGTGCAGTGATCAGATGTGCCGGCTGCTCTGTGGGTCTGCACTGACCGTTGAGTCGCTCTATGTCCTTCAAGCGCAGCTCGCTGTGAATGATCTCCAAGTCGCCAACGGGGTCCACTCTGTCCTCAACGTGTGTGACGTCAGGGTCCTCAAAGGCACGGCACACATGGTAGATGCCGTCAACAGCGGATATATGGGACAAGAATGCATTGCCCAGGCCCTCACCCTGAGCAGCACCCCTGCAGGAAGCACACAGCAGTGAGGGGTGACATGGGGGCACTGACAGGAACTGTCTAGCTGCTGCTGCTTGTGTGCAATGCTCTAAGCCTGCAGGCAACTCATAGTGTGTTGTGGTGTTGGGTATGTCTGAAACTCCATACGGCTGGTTTGCTCTTGCGAATGAGTGCTGCTCCTAGACTATGCTTCACTGCTGTCCATGTTAGCATCCTTGAGCACTGCATTGCCTGCCCCGTTGCTGTCTTGGCTGCTGTGCGAACTCACTTGACCAGTCCTGCGATGTCCACGACGTCTAGGAAGGCAGACACTGCGCTCTTGGGTTTGTACAGGTTGACAAGCCAGTTGAATCGGTCATCAGGGACATTCACACGTGCCTGTGGTGGGCCAGGATAACACAGCAACCACAGTCACGTGCCACACTGCTGACTATTGGCGAAGCATGCGCGCGAAACACACTGCTGCTGCCACCTGTAACCTTGCTCATAGACTGCAAACTTCAGCCAGTTACCCTTGGACATACCTGATTGGGTTCTATGGTGCAGAAGGGGAAGTTCTCTGCAGGTATACCCATCTTCGTCAACACGTTGAAAAGCGTGCTCTTGCCCACGTTGGGCATGCCCACAATGCCCATCTGCGAGGTGGGCAGCAGCAGGAAACAGTGTGTTACTTGCACAACTGCTGCTGGGACAGAACAGCTAGGGTCATGGCACACCACATAGCAAGCAGCACAAGATGCATTCAAGTGATCTTAGCCGCAGTACATGCAGCGTATCTCTCGTTCCACGCGGTTTACACATTGCTAGTGACGGCGATGCACAACCTTCAAGTTGGACCGGAAGCGGCCCAAGATGGGCTTCTCCTTGACCTCTTCTCCCTTCTTCTTTGGTGCCATCTCAGATATACAGCTGGTAGTTAAACGCAGGAGCTGCCTGGGGAACCCGCCCTCCCCCGAAGAGTGACGCAGCAATCTGTTCTGGCTCGACGCAGTGCTGTATAGTATAGTATCAGAACACTGATGAGATCGAGGGCAGCAACTCCTGGTGCAGCCTTGCAGAAGCAAGCATAACATAGTCAGTGTAACAGAGGTAGCTTACGACTACACTGCGTTCTTTGCGGGCAAGAGATACGCTGCACCTGCCATGACACTTCACGCATGAACAACACTATCTATTAGCTTGTCTGAATCAAGCAGGAGTGCTCTCCAACCACTCATTTGGACAATGCCAGATAACCCTCAAGGGTGTACTTGACATCGCTTGTACCGTCGATGCGCGGCAGGAAGTTCGAGCTGGCGGGCGCCTTCCTTTGAGATTCTGCTCGACATAAAAAAAGCGACTGTACGGCGTCACTGGCGTGGTTCACGCTTTGAGAACCTGCTCAGGTCCTACTTGACCCTTGGTAGCAAATACTGTGGGCAGCAGATAACGAAAACACATAGTTATGATGAAGATACGCTTTGAAAGCGGAAGGAACGCGTGGGCAGGCATGGCACAGTAGCACACATGAAAAAAGCAGCTTACGTGATGTATGCAAGGTCCTCTACTTGTCCATAGTGCAGTAGTCGAGTCCACAGTAAGTAGCAGCTAAGTGTGTTACTTTCTTAACTCATCATCTCAATGAGCTCAATGCCTGTCGGCATTTCCTGTCAGCAAAGTCATTCATACAGTGCGATTGTTACACACATTGCACAGATCCTGCAGGCATGATGCAAGCCCAAAACAAACATGCACTGTGACACCACATTCAGATACGTGAGTATGACAAAAGCCTGTTCGGCACTCCATCAGCCGAAAACGATCAATCATAATGTACCAGGCAACACACACTACAACAGCAGACATGAAACGTCAAGATCAGCCACCAGCACCACAATAATGTGGCAGGGCGATATGTCATTAAGGTACAGTGGTCAACAACGAACCATGTCAAGAAGATTAGAGCATACACAACGACAGTAATAACACTTCATGTTGTCAACAATACATGATCTTGCCAAGACCCTTGTACTTGCATCAGAGCATGCGCACAGAAAAAAGCGAAACCATACAACAGTACTTCACACTGCTGTCTTACAGCACAACACCAGCATGCTCTGACAGCAAACAAGGGTACAAGGAGTATTGTGGCAACATGACATGCACGAGCAACAGACGCTGCTGAGTAGACTGGTAGACCAACTGGTATGGTATAAACTATGCAGTAAGTACACAGTGTTGTTTCACCATGCAAAACCCAACAGCATAGGACGCCAGCACTGCCGGAGTCATGGTAGCAGAGAGTCAAAGCAAATAGAATCAGTCTATTGTTCATATGACCAACGATACATGGATGCACATCAGTAAGAAGCATGCACCCTTTATTGGCGAACGACTTCAAGATGCAGGACTGTACAGGGGCGAACAATCCAGATTTCGACAGGCACCACCAAACTATCCTGAGAAGGCATCTCTCCATGAACCCCTTCTGCGTTCTCCATTGACAAACCTGCAGATGCGCATTCCAGACAAATACGCTGAACATGTTAAGCTTCACGCAGCAGCTTACGCAATTGTCAACTCTTCCCTGTGGTTGTTTGTGCCACCTTCTCTGACCCCTTGACGGTCAAAGCCCAGTATTTCGCTGCCCACATCACTGCTGGTGAAGCTGCCAAATACCAGACCTGCCTCCTCACTGTCACCAATATCACTGCTGCTGCTGCTGCTGGGAGGAGATGCTGTTCTCCAACGAAGCACTCCCTGCGGCTCATCACTCTCATCACTACTGATGCACACATCAGTGCCAGCAGCAGCTTCACCAGCAAAGTCAAGCAGCACCAGACGTTCAAGAGCCTCCTCAGACAGGTCTTCATCATCTGCTGTCTCTTCTGACTCCTCTGCATCAGCCTCTTCGGGCTCTGGGCTACTGTTGTATGTGCTGAGCTTGTCAACCACATAAAGCCTGTAGAAGCCAGTACGCACATCCACTTCCGCCACCTTCAGCAGCAGGCGGTCACCAGGGTGTACAGGAAAGTCAACCTGAACACATCGCAGCAATGAAACAGAGCTCCTTGAGGGTATAACGGCAATGAGGTCATTGATGACGACTGCTGACAACTGCACCTGCTTGTATCCTTGACGATGAAGAAAGGGTCATGACAATACAGAATGGGTGGGACAACTACTGAATACCTCTAACTTGCCGACCTGCTGCAGGGTCCGGGATGATACACAACACGCCGCACTCTGCCGACAACTCTTGCAAGAACCAATTGTAGATAAGGCTGCCTCACCTTGACAACTGCTTCCAGCCCCAGGTCCTCCAGGCTGACTGCTGCTAGACTGAGCTCTGTTCTGAACCAGCCCAACACCAGTCCTGACCAGCACTGAGAGCTGTGCTGCCTCAGGTACTCAGCAGCCCAGTACTTGGTCACCTCGCCCTCCACTCGACCAAGCTCGCGGTTGACCTCAGCAGCAGCACTACTGATGCTGCCGATGGCTGGAGCAGGGAATGGCAGAGGGTCTCCACGCAGGTGGGCCTATCAGGACAACCAAAGCAGACAGATCCTGTTGTACCCTCAACTCACCATGACTGTATACACAGATCACAGCAAACAGCTGCAATGACATCACAGCAGCGTTCAGCCTTGGTTAAACTTATCACGAGCAAAGATGTTCCTAGCTGCTGTAGTCTTACACAGCTCGCCCTACCTTGAGATTGAAATGTGCCATGATGTCACTGTAGCGCCTGATGGGGCTGGTGAACTGAACATAGGCATCCAGTGCCAGGCTGGCATGTCTCACAGGAGACCCCTCGATCACACTGCGGGTCATGCAGCGCCGCAGTGCAAACCCCCTGCATGGCCCCTCAGGCAGACTGTCAATAGCCTCCTGAGCTGGCAGCTGAGGTGCCTCCTGGCCTCTGTAGGGCAATGGCAGGTGATGAATAACACCCAGAGAGCCGATAGCCTCGCCAGCAAGAATCATCATCTCAGCAACCATGGTGCGAGCAGCACTCTCCCACTGCAGACAAATCAACAGAACGTTGTTGAGTCGTGATTGAAGGAGTAATGGGTTGGTGTGGATAGCTGTGCGATGTTGGCACCTCACAGTACAGCCCGGTGATGTAACCAGCAGAAAGTGGATCTGATGACCAAACACACCATAATTGTCAGGTAATCACTGTGTCAGCTGTACAACACACTCGCGAGTCACCTGTGACAGCTTGGTGCATGTGATAGCAGGGCGCTGCTTGTCCAGCTGTGACTCAGAAACCTCAAGCTTTGCCTCAGGGAGGTCGATGTCAATGCAGCCACGACTTCCACGCCAACTGCGTCTGCAGTGACAGAATGACGCTCAATAATGCGATGTCACAACTTGGCACAACTTCGATTTGACGCATCTTATCCCATTCTCTGCTGCTGGCATATGTGTGTCACCTGCTGCAGAAAACAGGAAGAGATAACCATGAAGCTGGACATCCTTCGACCATGATCACTGATCAGGTGTGCTGACAACCAGTTCATCGCCACTCACCTGAGCCTGGCTGCCTCATAGATGACCTGCAGGTCTTCATAATGACATGCTCCTGGCCCCAGACCGAGATCAGCATCCACCTGGTCATATGTCAGCCTGTGGCTGACAGATATAGTGCTGGGAGTGATGTGCACCAGCTGACCAAGACTGCCATCACTGTTCAGAGTGGCACACACACTCACGGCACAGCAGGTGCCAGGCCGCTGACCTGGTGTATTTGCATTACTGCCAAGGCTGAAAGGACCTTCTGCCAGGGATCTAGGGAACATGGCCACTGCTCCAAAAGGGAAGTACATTGTGCGGGACCTGTTGCGGGCCTCCACGTCGAAGACATCACCTGCAAGTATCATCATCAGCTGCTGCTCGAACTCTGCATTGCTTCCTACTGCAGGGATACTGCAGAACTTGGCACCGTTTCTGCTGACACGTACTTCACCAAGTTCAATGCTTTGTTTGGTGCGCTCAGCCGCTGTTCAGCAGAGTGCCCCCGCAATTCTTGACTTGTTCAACTGCACCCGATACAAAGAACTTAGCTGCGCCCCACCCCCCTCACTCACACACCCGGTGTAATCCAGCGTGTTGGATCTGCCACATGAACCCAGAACAGCTTGTTGCCCTGCTCATCCTCGCTGACTGACAGCCCGTCATCCACCTCTGTGGTGCTCGCATCATCAATAGTAAACACTCTCAGGTGGGTCAGGTCTTCACGACGTGATGCATCAGGGTCGGGCGGTGGACTGTTCAGGAGAGTCTGTGAATCAACACACATGACATACAGAATTTGCTCTTGTGCACAAGACAGAGTCTCAACACTACTTTTCTGTGAAGATCTACCAACTGATGCATCAGCAGCAAACAAAGACAGCACATTGGAGTTGGGTATGCAAACAAGAGCATTCATCTGCACGCTTCCCACCTGAGCTGCCTGCTCGAGGTTTGCATCAAACTCCTGTTCGGTACTGCGGCCCAATCTCAGCAGTGGCACAGGTTCATGCTGTCTCAGCAGGCCCGCCTCTGTCAACACTGCCACAGCAACATCAGGCTCAGGACGCCTGCGCAGCAATGCCAGTGTGTCGCGAGCAAGAGACTCCACGGGCTCTGGACACCTTCCCTGTGGTGTCAGCGCAAAGGCCTGCAGTTGAAAGGAAGAACTGATTGCCCTCGAATGTGCATGTACAAGGCAGTGAGCTGGCATCAGCTGCAAGTGCAGAAACAGGAGGGCATGCATGCCTCAGGAGCATATTGACAGTTACGAAATTCCCTAGTCTGCTTGCAAACCATTGGCGTTGCTGCTGCCTGCAGCATCATATCCTGCATCAAGCAGAAGCCTCACCATCAGTGCTGCTACTCGTTCCCAGTGAGGCCCCTGTCTCCAGGCCGCACGAGCTGCTGACACACTGCCAGGACGGTTCTTGGCAGCTGCTGCACGAGCAGCAGAGAAAGCCTCACAGAATGCTGCACGTGCTGCTTCTGCTGCTGCCTCTGCAGCTACTGCCACTTCAGCCATCTCTACTGCCTGGGCTGATCGCGGCTCAAAGCTCCACACACCGCCCTTAAATGCCTGCAGTGACAGCAAGAACAAGAGGTTCAACCAGCAGCAACCTGCTGTAACGCCTTGCCAGCAGGTGAAGGCGGAGAAAGTATAGTGTTTCTGCTATTGCTGATGCTGATGGCTGTATTGTTGGCTTGGCTTCAGCACCAGAGAGAAGCTCATAGTGCTGCTGTCATTAACAACAAGGATAGCACAGGTGGAAGCACGCTCACATGTCGCGTCAACTTCCTATCAAAGGTGTGTGCAAGTGTTCGTGATCCAGCACCACTCACCGGCTGGAAGTAAATCTCATCATGCAGCAGCATGCAGAATGTAATATACTGCTGCAAGCCTTGGTCACCATCAAACAACAACTTGGCCATCTCAGCCAGACTGTAACTGCGAGGACTCTCAGCTGCAATAGCCCAAGCTATCTCAAGCAGAGACATGTCAGCAGCTTCAGCAGCTGACGCAAAGCGCTGTACATCATCCTCTGCGTAGTTGACTCCAGGCAACACCAGTGACACTGTCCGAGCTGGAAGTGAGAAACGACGTCCACGCTGCAGAGCAAGGATGCCAGAGTGGCAGGACTTGTGCATCATATGACTTTCTCACACAGAGGACTCAGGCAGCTCCTTACTCTACCCATGGTCAAACACTGTGGTGCGCTGGTTGAGACTGCATGGACCTGGTTGCACTCAGACCCCGCTGCACCAATTCAAACACCTGCTGTGCCTACCTGATCAACGATCCACCAGTTCTTCTTGCCGTCTGGCTCCTTGACCAGCGCCAAGATGTGCTTGTCATCTTTCCTGTAGTTGATAAGGACACCTGGCTGCAGAGTATCTCCAGACCTGCCAGAACCATCTAGAGATTTCACAGCTCTGCACCTGCAGGAGACATAGTATGCGTGGAATGTGTCCCCAGCAAGAAGCCCCTCTGCAGCAACCCATGTGGCCGCTCAGGAGTATGCTTGGTCGTGGGCAACAACTCTACAGGAATTCAACAATGTGACCGTATCCTTGGGAAGGGAGTCTAAGCACCACATAGCACTGATGTTCACAATGAAATTACCTTGTTCCTGCATGATGCTTACCGTGTTCGCTGGCCCTTGTTGATTCCTGGGCTTCCTACTTCACGACTCGCACTGCCCTGGTTTCTGGCCCAAGTGGCGCCACGGCTGGATTTAAAGGTAGCGGCAGATGCTGATACCGTTGCTGAAGTCAAATCCAAAGAAGGTCTCCCTCTGGCTCCACGTGCCTTCGAAACACCAGGCATACCACTTGCTGCCACCCCGACTATCATTGTACCCATGCGCTATCACTCAGATGTTCAGCTTCACCCAATGCAATCATCGTGACCAACCATCCTGGAACACTGCCCGTGCCAGGGTGGTGGGCCTGCAAGCCCAGTCTGAGTGTTCAGCAATTCATGCCCGCAGGAAGACGTCACTAGGCCAATACCTGGGCCCTTAAGCAAAGGTGATATGGAATGCGCAAGGCTGCACGTTAAGCTTGCAGAGAGAAGCGAGGCAAAGAAATGGTTTTGTTATTTCCGAGCCAAACCGTGGCAACGCCAAACGCGTATTTCAGCGCATTCTTTCGAACCCACAACTCCTCGTTGAAGCTTTGGACTGGTGATCACAAGGACGGGGCTTACACAAACTCCCAGTCCTCTCCTGCCACAGCTGCTTGAGGGCGCCGATGCAGATTGCTGTTGTAGCTTTCTAACCGCTCAAGCTCCTCCTCAGAAACCAACACTGTCAATAAGGGTGCCCCACTGGCAATGTTCGCAAGCTGCCGTAAGCGGGATCCTAGGTCCTCCAGGTCAACTGCACCAAAAAGGCACAAAGACGCAGGATGGCCATAGTTCACAATATCAGGGCCAGGGCAGATCAAGCCTCAGAAACAACAAGGATAATTTATACATCTCATGCACATCAGAGTTCCAGCATGCCACCTCAGTCGGAAATTGTCATAGGGAAAACAAGTAGCAATTTGAACTGGTGCACAAGTGGCTCACCAACTGCATTTCCCACTAAGGACACATATAAGCAAGGTGTTACCTTGTTATGTGTATGATCATGTCAAGGAAACCCAGGTACAAACATCAGCTCTATACTGGTTTCGAGATCATAGACCAAGCACCACTAAATACTATCCTGCGCCACTGCTCACCATATGTACTGCAATAGAAGCCGATCGCCAGCGATGGATCAATTGAGGCCAAGGGCATCAGACGGGGTGTGCAGCAGTGGAACGTTGACAGGTCGTCGGGTAGCTTAGGTGACTGCAAGCACCAGGCACAGGCAGTGTCAGATGTCTGTGCAGGCCGTACAGATTGGACTTTAGAGTGGCACTGCATGATGCAAGTACATCACCGCTGCAGCCGTCTCAGTCTGCCAATGTACGATAGACTTTGGGAACTGTTCCTGATGAACGTCTGCAGGATGAGAAAAGACCAAAAAATGCAGAGTGGCAAACAGCTGTGTTGGCACCAAGTGCACTGCATCAATCAACATTATTGGGCTGCTATGATCACAACAAGCTTCACTTAGTACACAGGAGGCGGCCTGGGCCCACCTGCTGCACTTCATGAGGGTCCAAGTATAAGACAGAGTCGCCCTGAGTGCCCACAAAGTACAGTGAAGCACCTGGTCTGCCACCCACAATACCCACTGATTGGGGATATGTCAACAGCTGAGCCAACTGAGGCAAGTAACGCTCATCAACCTGCAGCAGAAGGAGACAAAGCAGCAACAAAAAATCACCACGATAGCTGCGCCTGCAGCATCCTTCTACCATACAGACATGTGGTGGGCATTCACCTAGCTTGCATGTTGCTAACATGTCTCCAACATGAAACACAAAGCAGCACAGGAGTCTACAGTATCAGGATGGACACGCCAAGCCCACAGCAGTGCCTGCAACCTACCTTGCCAACACCCAACGTCAGGGGTATGAGGATCAGGAGGCCGCAGCCTGGCTGCTGCTGCAGTTGCTGCACCCCTCCAGCTGCTGTGCTGCTGTCCTCCTGCTGCTCTGAACTGTTCCCACACTCGTCAGACATGAACACCATGAGCCTACAAGCAACAGAGGCAACGCTGACTGCTTGTTGAGCAAGGACCTCCTGTGCCAACAAGTAAGACCAGTCTACGCCAAAGGTCACATAGTTGCACTTCTGTCATTCATGCACCAATGGGTGCTCACACACTTGCTGTCACAGAAGCAAGCGAATTTTGAGGTGCAAACCACATACACCTTCTGTGTTGACGTATTCGGGAGTACTTAAGCTGTTGTGACCACAGACAGGGATGCACCCACCACTCTGCTGAAAGCAAGCCTACCTGTTCATCACCAG
>JARWLF010001104.1:0-11367 GCA_029853055.1 Scenedesmus sp. KT-U | reverse complement strand
GTGATCACGTTGGGGTCACAGGTAACCAGCAATGAGCCCCGCTCAAGGGTGTATCTTTTGCTGTTGACAAGTTGTGACAGATAAGCTCCTACATATCCCTTGCGTAGCTGGCTGGCTTGATGCGGAAAACACACTGTGACAGGGTAGGTTGAGGGGCGTGTCCTTACACCTTCTGTCGGTGGGCCTGCGAGCAAGCACACGACTTGTCAGCTGGACCCTGCAACTGGAACAGCAAAGCACACTAAGTTGGATTCACTTACGACGCACAACCTCAAGGAAGGCAGAGCCACAAGGCCTTTTTCGCTTGGAATGCATGCAACCATCTCATGCCTGATCAGGCTGCCGCAGCAAGCAGGTAAGTAAGCTGCTTGGTACAAACAGCTGCTTTTCACACACAGACGCTTGCAGACACAGACACTGGACCTGACTGTTGGTGATTTACTGCATTATCAGAATAGAAGAGGATCACATGCCAAGTTGCTGTACCAACTCTGTATCATGATGCTTGGGGCCCTGGTGCTGCATCAGCGCTGTGCATTGCCCAGCTCAGGGGTCGCATCTTCCGCCCCGGGGGACTTTCGTCCAGATGGACGACCGGTGCTCGGAAGGCCCACCCCTACTGCAGAGTGGCATACACTGTATCATGATGGCATCATGGTGAGACGAGAGCGATCAGACTCAGTCAGTCGCATCAAAGTTTGGTGCTTGTGTAGACACAGTGGCAAGAAGACATGTCAATGATTGTATAGCACTTGCCTGATTCTGTCACGGTTGAATATTGATGTGATTGATGACATATGGTGGTTGACATGCGGTTTTCTGCCCAATGGGCCTGGTATTGGCCTTTCAAACGGGCGGGAGTTACCCATGTAACTTTCAATCTCGATTACTGCAGTCAGTGGAGGACAACATGCTGTTGGGTCGCTGATCTGGGCTTGTCACCATGTTGGACATCCGATGCAGGCTGCACTGTTTGGTATACTATATAGTTGCTTTCAAAGGAAAGATGTACGCAGCTAGACACCATACAGTGTACTCAGCTGCACCGTGCAGCGGTCGGACCGCTAGCAGACTCTGCTCGGCGAGCACTGGCAGCAGTAGCTGTCCAGGTGAACACACTATGTGCATGGAGTCCATGTACATAGCACAATGAAGCACGGTATGTTCAATGCACAGTACAAGCTCCCCTCGCCCTTGCCCAACCAATGTTGTGCAGCACTGCTGTGTCATCAGAAATAGCCGGGTTTAGGGTTTAGGGTTAGGTGGGTACAATCATTTCAGCTGAAGTGCATGCCAATGATGGTCAGCCTGCTGTGACTTTCGCCACCAAACAGCGCATCTACTGCATTCAATCTTTAAACAAACCTGTCCTGGTTCGGAAGCTCTATTGAAAACTGAAGCTGCTGATGCTTATAAACCAGCCTTCCTGCAGCAGCATCTGATGTACTGTACATGAGAGTTCGCAGGTGGGTTATAGGCTGCTAATTCCAAATGTGATATTTGGTGACTTCATACGACAAGCCAATAGCTGTACTGTCTGCTGTAAGCTTTGCTGCACGCTCAGGCAGTTCTGGTGTGTCCGCTTTCCCACGAATATGACCTCAATCAGGCTAGCAGCATGCTGCCAGCAGAGACTCTGCTAGTGTTGCTCTCAGTACACTACTCAGGTTGCGCTATGCACCAATTGACGTTCACTTGGAAAACAGCAGGCTGATGGCAACATACCATTGACAACTCTTTAGGAGAGAAGGTGCAGGGCCTGCATGTGCACCTGTCGTTTCGAAAACACAGAGCTGCTTCGTTTGCGCGGAGGCAAAACAAGCCATTGGGTCTCTGATAACGGAGATGAGGTCGCAAGCGTGAGGAAGTTGCTTACATGCTCGTTGTGGCGTGCTAAACCAAAAAGCGCACTCTTGGGTGAGCTAGTGTGAACAGCTCCCAATGCACTCAGCAGCTGCATAGGATACGCAGAGTCAGGGGCACCATACCATCTCTGCGGCCCTGCGGGGATATATGGCCTTCGCCTGCCCTTGCGTCTGCTGAACTGCCATATGGTACATGATGTACCAGTGCTTGTACCTGGTAAGCAGATGTCTGCTGTGGCGGGCTGCAGGCACCGACTGCGGAATGGATTGCGGTTTCCAGTAGACGTTACGCTGTTGCGCGGTGGCTGTGCAGTGAAGTGTTTTTTGCTTCCTACGCCAGCCAGGCAACTGAGCTCAACGCCACAGATCAAGCCTCTAAGCCACTCATTGCCTATCTACAATGGATCATACTGATTGCATGCGTTAGTCAGGCCTCGCTTGCCGTGTTGCGCGTTGGTGAATCTCCTAAAGCACGCCAACTCTACATCTTGGATTGTACCCACCTTTGGATGACTCTATAGTGTGCTTCTGAATATAATTGTAGTCTGGTATTGATACGTTACAGCGCAGCCTGCGCTAGGCCATATTCTTGCCCACTCGATCACCTCTGGGGCGCCTGCTTGAAACGAACATCTGCTCAACAGACGGTCAACATGGATGCAGCACAGGTACCAGCAGTTGCTGGTCAGGGACTGAACACGCTTGATCTGGACAGGTTGTTCCATGAAGGTGGGTAGCAACCATACTGTCTGGCAAGGTTCAAGCAGCAGTGTCTATCCCCATCGATCAAAGCAGCATCAATCTGCGCTTACTGATACAACAGCTGCAAATTGATCTGTTTGGTGGATGGTTGTGTGTTGTGCTTGATGCACTCAACCCTTATCACCGAGTCATGCAGTAGGCCATCTGGGAGCTCTGGTGCATAGCTGCCCTCATTTTCAATTCAGCACTGCATATGCCTGCTTGCTGTACACCAACATTAGGTGCATGTGAAGCGAAAAACACCACATGTTTGCTTTTTTGTGGGAAAAATCTACAGGTGATGACCAAACCTGGGACATGGAGGATTGGAACTGGGATCCGTATCAAATCATAGCTGAACCTAAAGGCAGTCCATCTCGACCAAACTCACATCAGCAGCCAATGAAACGCCACAAGACGGACAACAACGGCAGCAGCAGCAACGCGTGCCATCCTGCTGCTGCTGCTGCTGGAATGGTCAATCCAGCTGCAGCTGCAGCGCCAGCAGGTTGTCATGCAGGCGCAATGCTCCAGCAGCAGCAGCAGCAGCAGCAGCAGGGCATGAATGGTCTTGGGCCTTTCCAGAGTCTGCTAGCGAATGGTACAGCAGCATGCAACGTCAACGGTATGAGCGGTGCATTGTGGGGTCAACAATTCCAGCAGCAGCAGCAGGGTGCTGCTGCCAATGCAGCAGCAGCAGCAGCGTGTGGTGCATCTTGCACCTCACAAAACCCCAATGCACCCGCTCCTCTGAGGTCTTGTCAGGCTTTGGCTCACGGTCTGCCATTTCTGACACCCGTGAACTTTACCAACATGTTCCAGCAGCAGCAGCAGCAGCAGATGCTTGCTAGACATGCATCCATGGACAGTGTCAATGCTGCTGCAGCTGCTGTTGTACCAGCAGCACATCCTAGCATGATGCTAGGGTCCAATGCAGCAGCAGCAGTCGGACTGGATCTCAATGCAGTGCCACGTGTTGCATCTGCACCTATGGAGCCACTGGCAGCAGCAGCGCCGGCAGCGGCAGCAGCAGCAGCAGCACCACTGGCAGCAGCAGCATCACCAAGTGGCCTGGAATGCAGCTCTGTAGCTGAGAGTGGCAGCGACATTCCGGGTTCCGCTGCTATGAGCGGCCAGCAGCAGCAGCAGCCCCCAGCAATCATGCTGCTAAACCCTACTCCTGCCGCTGGTGCAGCCAACCAGCAGCAGCAGCAGCTGACAAGCCCATCCACAATGGCATCAACTGCCCCTGCACCACCTGCTTTGCAGATCGCTGCTGCTGCTGACAGTGAGGCAGCAGCAGCATCGGCAGCAGTGGCTATTGACGGTGATGGCGGTGATGGCGGTGATGGCGGTGATGGTGATCAAAAGATGGTGTGTCAGGTCCCAGGCTGTGGGAGAGATCTGTCAGGCCTGAAGGAATATCACCAGAGATACAGGATCTGTGATGTGCACATCAAGCTACCACAGGTAATGCACAAGGATGCTGCTGCTGCTGGGACTGCTGCCACAAGTATCACTACTGCTTATACGGTGTGATCATGCTATATGTGTGCCTTGTTTGTGATTGGAATCAATGCAAGATGGTTGTCACCAGCAGGCCAATCGCTGCTGCTGCAGCTGCTATTGCTGAATGTAACGTTTCTTTGTGTCACAGGTTATGAAAGACGGCCGGCTGCAGCGCTTTTGTCAGCAGTGCGGTCGCTTCCATGATCTGTCTGCATTTGACGGCAACAGGAAGAGCTGCAGGGAGCAGCTGCAGAAGCACAATGCGCGACGCAGGCGCAGGTCAGTGCAATGCAAAGTACAGTAGTACTGCTGCATTCACCGTGCATTGTACAGTAGTACTGCTGCCTACAACTGTGGCATGTTCAAGGGGAGGTGAATGCCCAGGAATGCTCAACAATGCACATCAATGCATGTCGATACAGTAGACATGCTTGCTGCAATGTCTGCACCTGCCTCACAACGTACATGACAAGTAACGTCATATATCCAACCCTACCTGACCCTACACTGTCCAAACTTGGAGACGACTCCATTGGCTGCAAGCCAACAACTTGCGTCTGATGAAGTGGTCTGTGTTTGGCACTGTTATGGTCAGATTACATCTATGCAGTTTTCTTCAGCCATAAGTGTGAGTATATGCTGAATATCCTGCCCCCCTTCTGCTGCTGCCACTGCTGCTACTGCTACAGGGCCCAACTTGAGCAGAACATGTCTCTTGCTGACAGTCTGCTGACAGCAGTAGATGATAAGAGTGAAGTTGGAAAGCTGCTCCAGGGACTGCTCAGCAACCCATTCCAGCTGCAGGCACTAAGAGGTAAAGGGTTTATGCATTCCTTGTGTTCCACTTGTTACATCTGTCATCTGCAGACACAGTATGTAGTTTGCCTTTGGTCGTTACATTCCCAGTGACTTGGGAATGCAACCTTTTGACTACCATCAACTCATGCTGCTGTGAACGCCGCTTTCTTGTGCAGTGCTACTTGGCGTGCAAACCAATCAGGCGCTGCCCAACCCCGCGCCGGCGCCTGCGGAGCACATGCCGCAGCTGGTCGCAGCCGGCACGCTGCCCGCGAACGCCGCGGCAGCACCGCAGACCTACGAGGTTGCACGTGACATCATGGACGGCAACGGCACGTTCGCACCCAGCTTCGATAGCGAGCACCGCGTCGTCCGTCTGTCGGCGAAGCTGTTCAACGTCACGCCGGCGGACTTACCCCCGGATGTTCGTCAGCAGCTGACGGGATGGCTGGCGAGCGCGCCGGCGGCGGTGGAGGGCTACATCCGGCCGGGTTGTATCCTGATGGGCCTGCATATGACAGTCGACAAGAGGTAAGAACGACCGAGGGAGTATTGTGTTGGATACTCCAGTGGCTATGTGTGCATATGCTGCTGGCCATCATTGGCAACCTCGGACGACAGGATTTCAAGGCGACATTGTGTTTGCTCTTGCAGGGAATATGATGCAGCAGTCGCCACTGGCATGCAGCGTCTCCTGCAACAAGTCCTATCACCCTTTTCACACCCATTCTGGCACAGTCACATTTACATGCTGCAGCTGTTCACAACAGTAGCTGTTATATACCACGGCCAGCTTGTGTCACTAACAGCCATGACAGATGCTGATCTGGCATCTCACAAACTGCCACATCAGCTGAGCGTCAGCCCACTGTGCTTAGTCAGCAGCAGCAGCCGCAGCCTGAGTTTTTCAGGCAACAGTATCAGTAGTCCTGACTGTACAATTGTGGTGAAAGGCAGCGGATCACATCTGTACCTCGGCAGCTCAAGCGGCAATGCAGCATCTGTCAACAACGGCTGCAGCTGCTGCCACCACCACTACCACCAGCACCAGCAGGAGCAGCACCCAGCAGTGGCAGCAGTGGGCAAAGAGGTTGTAAAGTGCGAGATCTCAGCAGACAGAATGACATCTGGTGTGATGTGGGCTGAGGTGGCCAAGGGAGCTTATGTGTCAGAGGCGAGACCAGTACTGGTTGTTGAAGATCCTCACTTAGCACAGGTAAGAAAGATTACCACATAAACCAACACAACCCGTTGGGTCATTGCTCTTCAACATGTTTGACATAGGTCATGCTTGTTGGCAGACTTGGCATGCTGGTTGCATGTTGTTGAGTGCACTAAGTTTATCTCTATCTGCAATCAGTCGTTGCTTACGATTCCTGCTCCAGTCCTTATGACAGGTCAGAATTTGAGCAACAGCTGGTTGCTGATGAATCGATGTCTTACACCTGTCTGCAACCACACTAGTTCATTGCATTCGTGCCACTACTAGCTGAGACTGTAGCCAAACCAGCCAGATAGATGTTGGTTAGATGTGTTATTCTTCTCTGGTTCAATGCAAGGATGCCTTCAGGAACAATGGGAGCATGTCACCGATGCTGCATCGTGTCCTTTCTTTCCAACATTGCAGGAGATCAACAGCTTACAGCAGCTCGAGGGCACAGTGCTGTCAGCAAGCCAGGTGGACTCCCTGCTGCTGGACCTTGGTCTAGTCCTCAAACACATTCAGACAGCTCCAGCAGCAGCAGCAGCAAGTCACGGCCTTGATCATCATGCTATCGCAGAGAAGGCTCGCAGGCTGATCGCATTTGCTTGTGATCAGGGATGGGCTGCTGTAGCCCAGGCTGTGCTGCCCTTGGCGCAGGCTTGCGGAGCTTGTGCTCATGATATTGTCGCAGCTATTCACAGCTCGACTGCACAGGTAGGGTTATGGGTTGTGGAATATATCTTTGCACCAGTGTCTCATGTCACTCATGATATCAAGACTTGGTGGCTTGCTGTGTATGGTACCAGTATCTTGGGTATAGACTGAAAGTGCTGCTGTGCTGCTTCCTTCTGCTTTACGCAGGATGGTTTATCGCTGCTGCATCGCGCAGTCCGTTCAGGCTCTCCCGGTATCGTCCGCGGCATCCTCGACTGGGGCGTCGCCAACAACTATCAGTGGCCTATCAGCAACGGTGGCCCCGGCGGTATCACGCCGCTGCATCTGGCCTCACTCTTGGACGACGACGGCGTCATCGCGCTGATGCTACTCGACGCCTGCGGCACGGAGAGCGCAACAGCACTGACGGAGGCTCAAGCAGATGACGGCGTCACGCCGTTTCATCTGGCGTTCCAGATGGGTCGTCACAGCCTCGATCGCGTACTGGCGGGGCTCGGCATCGCGCCGGTCGTTAAGAGCGTTCTTGAGCAGCAGCTCGAACCGAACGGGTGGCAGCTACTGAAGATGGCGGCGGAAGCTGATGACGGGAGCACGGGATCCACAACCCTGTCCGGCACAGAAGGTGCAGCAGCGCTGAAGGAGAGACTGACCAGCTGCTTGGATGCCTGTCTGTACTGTCAGTCAACTCTGCCACCGCTGCTGCTCAGCATCAAGGCCAAGTGTGCCGGCTGCGGTGTGAGACAGCCGTGTGTCCAAGACAGCCCCCCTGTGACACCAACAGCTGTTGCTGCTGCTGCTGCAGCTAAAGCAACATCAGCCAAGGCGGCAGTAGCAGCAGCTTGCCCTCCTATGGCTACAGCACGGCCTTCTGGTGTTGATGCAGCAGCTGCTGCTTGTGCGCATGTCAATGGCCGGGTGCTATCTGTAACTGCGCTGTGCCAAGCATGTCATGCCAACAGAGTGCTGGAGGTTGTGTGATCTGAGTGATGTTGACTGCAGTTGCATCAGCATATGATACCAGCTGTTTGGAACTTGGTCACAACATGTCTTGGGTGATGCAGTGATGTTATGTCCTACCCAACATGATGTCCAACGGCATACTGGTGGCATTGAAGCATATGTCTGTAGCAGAAAGGGACTATTGTCAATACGAGCAGCAGGCAATTGCAGCATACTGCAGTGGTGGAGGTCTGTTCTTTGGTCCAAGATCCTCATTGAGGATCCAAAGCGGGTATGATTATAGTGTCATTGGTGGCACAAGCTTCATGCAGGATGAGTGGTTGCTAGCGCTGCTGTCGTGTGCAGATATTGTTGCGATGCTCTTACAGTGTTGTACCAGCAGTGACGAGTGCATTGGCTGTGCAGGTTGCGATTTGGCATACAGTCGTGCTGTTCACAAGGGTGCATCAAGATTCCTCTGTTTCTACTAGTAGTGTTGTACGATCCTGGTCTGCAGTAAGCAATAAATGTGGCATGCGTACATTTTTTCAAACACATGTCACGGCTTCTCATGATTCTTGTGTCTTGGTATTGATATTTGGCAAGAAGGCAAAATGGTGGCATGAACCGATGACCGATGGTTCGGTTATCTTTCATTGGTTCATAGCACTGCTGTGTCTGGTGCCGCATGCCATGCATGTGACATGCACATGTGCTGTCACAGGTGGTCTGTGAGTGGTAACGGCCCCCTCCTGTTCCCATGATTGCATGCAGTGTCTGAATCTCGGTCTCCCTGTTCTTTGTATGTATAAGAACTTGTACTACGTAGTACTACATGATATTTGCCTCATGCGCATCAAGCGTCTGAGGAGTGGTGGTACTTCGACGGTCACTTGTGGGCTTATGACATTGGTTCTGAGAAATCATGGTGTGGATTGCACTCTGCCACAGCAGCTTGACAACTTGAGCCAATGAGTGCGTCTGTGTTGGATCTTCAAGGGCAGATGGGGTTGTTATGGAAGTACTGCAGAGTGAGAGTGTTGCAGACCTGATCGTATGACTTGGATGGGATAACACTGTGGCACTGGTAAATCTTCTCATCAGCACATTGTTCCTGCCTCAGCAGTTGCGTTCAGCATATATAGGAGGGCAAATCAGACGTGGCCCACGCCACCGGGTGCATCCACCTTGGTGCTACAGTCCTCAGGTGCCAGTCTGTTTGTCTTCAAGAACTCTAACTCAACCTCCGGCTACGATGATTCACGTTGATAATGAGGCATTCTGTTTGGCTGACACAGACAAACTATCAACGTATCATAGAAGTTCCTGCGACAGTCAGAAGTGTCACTTGTCTGACGTACTACGTCGGAGTGCGGCACTGTTCAACTGTCGTGAACAGCCAGGCCAGGTGACCTGCTATGCAGAGTAGATCCAAGTTTGTAGGGTAGTATGTAGACAAGTTCGTGCAAAGCGATCAGCAGATACGTACAACAGAGCAAGAACTGCTGCTCGCTGATGTATCAGCCAAGTTTTCTCGCTGCCAGAGTCCTCTATGCATGTTGTAGTCTGCGCAGCCTTTGTAGTTCTAGTTGTTGCACTTACTTCTGATCAAGGTACGTGTCACCAGGCGTGCGCATTGTGTACAACTCCGGAACATCCAGTGACTCAACTTTGATAGCTTTACACTGTTCATCAGCGACGCAGAATGTGAGTGTCTGAACTTAGATGTAATAGTAGGTGTCTTCGCGGTCTGCGTCGCAGTTGATGGTTTCAAGGTGCAGTACACAGTCATCAGTCAAGGCAGAGCAGTAGGAGACATTTTGGTCCTTGACGTCGGCTCGCTCTGGCCAAAGCACCCTGCAGCGCCATCACGCAGCATAACAAAGACATCGGAATGCCAGGAAAGATGCAGCGTACTTCCAGGTATCTTGCAGCAGTAGCAGGGACAATAGCAGCAATCCTGAGAGCAGCAGCTGTGTACCAGAAGACCTTTTTGTCTGTCGGGCGTTTGGTCTCCAACAACGAAATCATACTGCTCAAAATCGACTGTTTAGCAGTAACAGCAGTGAAAGACACAGGCTTGCTCAAGCTTGTATTTAAAAGCGGTCTAGCACATCACAGCAGCATCATGTGTATGGCATGAATTACCGGGACAGTCCTGAAGGTCACTAGTCTATGTGATTGCTTCTCTATGCAATCCAGGCTGTACAGCTTATGCATTCTGCGCCAGAGAAGGTGGCTGTGGTACTGGGTGCCAGAACTACACGCGAAAATACCCTTCAAGTGAGTACCACCCATATATGATATGATCCACAACTCTCTCATGCTCTCTACTTACGCTTGTGTTTACTTTGCAAGCGTGATATATGCCAAGTAACATCACCGACATGATAGCCGTGCATGACTTCTCCAGATTGCTCAGGTTGCAGCAGCAGAAACACACAGCAGCGACATACCGCACCACGCCTCTAAGCATTATTGCTACACCACAAACATTGAAAAAGTTTCTTAGATTTCATATCTAGGTTGGCGTTGTTTGGCACCGCTGTCAGAGAATTGCCATGCTGTCTACTTGTCGGCACCTGCAGTAACCACAGAGCAAGCAGCAGTAGCGTCCGACCGCAGGGGCGGCCGCAGTTCAGGAGATCAGCAGGACAGTCAGCTTCAGGTTCCAGTGCTTAGCTTTGGCCCTTATGTGCCTGACAGTACAGCAGCTGGGTGTGACAGAAAGCAATCTGATAGATGGGCGTTTGGAACCTGTACTCTGCTGAAGAGTAGATCGATATCAGCCAAGACGGTGCAGTCAGCAGCAGAAGGCAAGGCTGAATTGCATTGCTGATCGCATTCGTCGTCGCTGTCTGTGGTATGCACGTGTAGCTAGCACTCGTTTCTCAACCTTACATATTGTATGTGTGTCTATCAACAAGCAAGCTTGAAGCAAGTGAACTTCAGGTTGGCTGAGCATTGGTGTTTCTGCTGCTGTACGTGTCCTGTTTGCAGGTTCAGGGTGGGTATCAGCCCATCTCAAAAGCTCTCTTCCAGCAACCTGCAGTGGCGTCAGTGCTACATCTTGTGCAGCGTGCTACGCGACGGCGAAACCAGACGTCTGTCTATCATGTATGAAAGACAAGAGATCTGGTGTTGCTGCGAACAGCATCAGTTTGATCAGTGATGGCCGACTGCCGGGATCATCAGGATCAAGATCTCTAGATCAGTGTGCAGCTTGTGCACGCTTGAACACAACCGAGCTGCAGAACAAGTGAGTTGGTGTTCCTGCAGCACATGCGCTAAAGCACACTTTCTGGAGCTTAGCAACATCTTTGTGGTTGCTCGTTCATTGTGTCGATAACGTCAGACATCTGAGTTGTGATGCTGCAAGTGTTCAGGCTTACACTGCAGCCTTGTCAGACGTGTATGATGCTTCTACACATGGCACAAGTGGTAGCTATCAACAGTATGTTCTGATTTGATAGAGGCGAAACATGCTTGCGGCAAGACATTCAGAAACTGCTACATGTCGCTGGCAAGGACAGCCAAGACATGGTGTGCCATGCTTGTGTCACAAATAACAGGTGCGCCTCTGAGCATCTTATCGTGCCAGCAGTTCCTATCTGGTCTCAATCTATAGGTGATCAT
>JARWLF010001103.1:0-17460 GCA_029853055.1 Scenedesmus sp. KT-U | reverse complement strand
GAAGCGGAAAGTGTTCCCGATACAGTCATGGCGCGAGCGATGCCGGTTACAACCCACCTGAAGCCAGATTGACGCAGGCCAGCACAGCTAAGAGTATGAGCATCATCTCCCTGTGTCAATCATGGACTTACGCAAACTGGCTTGCTGCTATGAAACTCTCGCATCGGTCGTACGGTCCCGATAAAAGCCAGTCCACGGTCATGCTCCCGGAAACATTGAATAGATATCACCATAGCGTCCCAAAGTAGTAGCAGTCAGGGTCTGCGCTGGTCGTGTGTGAAAGGCTCTACACGACTCTAGGATTTCCGCGGCGTGCTGGTGTGTCCGGACTGCGGCCTTGTGCGACAAGCGTATGTTGATTTCGCGCTGCTTATTCATGTGGTTCACCAATCAGCATGCACACTCGGATACAAGCAGGCAGCGGATATTAGCAAGCAGCGGCATCGTCCTGCTATGGAAAATTGATTCTCCTGTAATCACGGTGTGGTTGTGCTTGGCATGCTATCACATATGCCACATTGCCTTCGGTTTGTCTCAGCAGACACAACCCCTGCTCGGACTGTCTTGCGACTGGTCTGCACATTACCAATAGTATGCCAGCATGCGTGCAAGACATGCAATACCTACTGTCACAGCATGCTTTGCTCGACATGCTGCCCAATACCACAACCCTTCCACCATTGATCGGCAACGTGAACTGCCTTGACTTCCGCCCACATCCACCAAGCATAGATAGTCAGGCATTTCAGTTGTCTACCTGCTGATGACTGACTGACCAATAATGCTTCTGTGTGGTCATGATGGAGCAGATTGTTGGCCCCTCATCTGTTGTAAGCGCTGGTGGTGATGCTGTCTGCACTGCCAAAGTGAGGGTCCCAGACTGTGTGGAACCAGCCATCCTTGTCAATCCGCTGGTAAGTGTGTGAGCCAAAGAAGTCACGCTGAGCCTGTCGGCAACGCAGAAGCACAGCATACGGTCATACTGAGAACAGAGTAGATACAGTTTGCGCAATAGACCAACAGTTCGAGCCAATCCTGTTCATCACCAAATGCTCAGCCTGTTGCTGCTTAAGGTGCTCATCAGCCACCGAACCCCTGATAAGTATGTCTGCATCACAATCCATGAGCTGTTACAGCACACGCCACAACTCGCTCACTAACATACATGCCCGACTATGAAAGTAGACCCTGCAGCCTATGACCAGAGGATTCCGCACCTGCACCAGGTTAGCAGGCAGTCTCTCCCTCCTGTACGTGTCAAAGTAGCTCAAGCTGCTCATCATGCCAGGTGCAGGAATACCATTGCCAACAGCAAGGCTCACAACACGACGCCACGCCTGCTCACTCTTGGCAAGATCCTGCAGGGCAGATCGTAGACATGACAGACTGTGATATGGAACAAACATGTTACGCATGATTGACTTGCGTACCAACCGAGTGTGCTGCCAATCAAGGGCGACACTGCCTATGCTGAAATATACCCACAGCCTCATTGACTGGATGTGTGGTCGGCTTGATCACAGCTGTGCATGTGACGTCATGCATGCCGCAGCGTCTGCAGCAGCAGCTTGATGAAGACACATAGACAGCTGCGACTGTCCCTAACTGCATACATAAACACCCAACGAAGCATCATACCTGTGCAAATGGTGGGTCAACCAACAGAGATGGCAGCTTGGGGTTGCGCTGATAAGCCTGCTTGATGCGGTCAAGGAACCCAGCACGAATGATGCAACCACCCTGCACAGCATCAACAGTGATGAAAGCACAAGTCAGGACTTGCTCGTGTGTCGAGCATGTCTCAACTGAAGAGGCCAATGCACTGTTCCCTGCGCCGATGCTTGCTTGATAGTCAGTACCTCATGGTACAACATCAACAGAGAAAAAGGAACAAAGCACAGCGGCTGCAGGATCGCGGGAACAAGTGTCAGCACACCAAGAAATCTATGTCAGACAGCAATCTTTGACCTACTGCTGACACAGCCCAGTTGCCAGTTGAAACTGCATCCAAGCCCACCCCTTACCTTCCAGATGCGAGCCAGGCCTCCGAGGTCGATGTTCCAGCCCTTCTCCTCACTCTTAGCCTTGATGATGTTCATACCCTGAATGAGAACACATACAGGACAACATACTGCTGGTGTAACAGAATGCTGATCACCAGCCTGAGAATACTGATCTTCCTCATGCAACCAACACCAGGAAAGCTACGCCAGCAAGGATCACATGCTACCATCCGCTGCTGACTGGCTGTGACAGGCTCCACAACACGGCCATGAGCAAAAGGCTTTGCAGACCCCCATACACATGAGGAGACAAGCAACCTCGGGCCGCATGCATTGCTCATCAGATCCTGGTCAGTCTTCACAGCATATTCAATGTGTAGAATAAGTATTTCTTTCCGATTGAAAGGATCATCACATGACTATTATGCAACAACCGGTGCTGTTGCCATGGCCGCTGATGCCTCACAACAAGATGGCCAGAGATGGACGTGCAGAACACCCGCTTTGGTCATCTTTTTCTGAGACACCATGTGACATCAAACCCATCAGATAGTGTCTTCTGGTGGATATGATATTGCCTATACACATGGTTGACTCAAGACACTGCAAGGTTACACACCTGTGCGTAGCTGCAGATCTTTGAGCAGTAGAGGGCCTGCTTGACGTCCTCAACCAGCTTGGCCTTGTCTACACCTTCGGCCTTGGAGGGAGCCTGCAGGGCATTGATCATGGTGGGCATACGGCAAGCGTCAGAACATCTTGCACAAGAGGCACCACGACAAGGACAGCACAGCACAACCTGGCCAGGGCTGCATGATGACACAGCTATAGCTAGCTTGACATATCAAGCAGCAGGAGAGTCTTCGCAGCATGATATACATGCTTGATGCACCATGCAGCAGGAGAGTCTCCGCAGCATGAGATACATGTAGCATTCAATGGCTGCAGGAGCAGAGCTGCAAACTCCTCCCTCCAGCTTCAGAGCAGGAAAGCGCAACCCCCTTCAACAGTGTTATGTGCACATATCTTCCGCAAAGATCACCTTGAGACCCAAGTCAGCGTAGAACTTTGAAGCTGCAACACGTTCATCCTTGAGTGCTGACATGTAGCGACCATCAAGGGAAGCTGTGATTGTTGGGGCAGCTACTGACAACTCTGCAGCCTGCTGCACGGTCCACTTGCCTGCAGCATGAGGAGATGATACAGTTGAGGTCCTGCCAAACAAGATCTCAGCTGTGGCCTTGCTTTGCTACAACACAACATGGATGGTAGCAGCAATGCTGTGACATTCAGAAATACCTCTTGCTGCTCGCCATCTGTCCTGTGCTAAGCAATCCCCACAACATACCTGTGCCCTTAGCACCAGTCTTATCCACAATCTTGTCAACCAGGGAACCACCAGCCTCCTCGTCCTTCTTGGCTGCAATGATAGCTGTGATCTCAACAAGGAAGCTTTGCAGTTCGCCCTTGTTCCAGTCAGCGAACACTGCAGCAATCTCATCATTTGACAACCCGCCCAGGACATGCAGGATGTCATAGGCCTCTGCAGGTAGGAGCAACGAAACACCAAACTTGCTCACTGCTGTTGGCAGGATACCATGCAGACTACTGTCATGTAGCCTGACTCAGCTGTCGTCAGCAGGTTTGAAACGTGTTACAACTCCACCCTCCTGCCGCCCTCTGTCCTGTACCTCTGTCCTGCAATACGTCATGCCCACTGCAGGACAACTCCCAAGCCCACCTGAGATGAGCTGCATGTCTCCATACTCGATGCCGTTGTGCACCATCTTGACGAAGTTTCCTGCACCACCGTCTCCAATGTACATCACACAGGGTCCATCATCAACCTGAGCAGCCACCTTCTTCACGATGTCTTCAATGTGTTGGTACGCCTCTGGACTGCCACCAGGCATCAAAGAAGGACCTGCAGGACACATGCCGATTATGTCACTTGCACATGCACAGAGATGAACGATTTTCTGTCCTGAGGGTTTGGAAACTTGTATCCATTACGCAGGACAAGTGGACCTAAGCCACTGCCTTGATACGTGGACCAGCACCTGACAGATAGCTGTTGAAGCACTCGTCCATGTACACAAGACAGCATGCACAGGTATCCCGACAAGCAACTCTTGAAAGAAGCACCACCACACTGCTGTTACATTGCCATAATCATGACCTGTACTTAAACACAGCTGTAGCAACTGCTCATTACCGTTCCTTGCTCCCTCTTCACCACCCGACACGCCCATGCCCATGTACCTCAACCCAAGAGACTCAACCTTGGTCTTACGGCGCTCAGTGTTCTCGTACCTACAAGCAGCAACAAAAGCAGCATGCTCTTCCATCGTAGCTGCCTTGTAAACTTCCGGTCAATACCCAGTGGCTAGCATAGATATGATAACAGCAATAAAATGGAAATGACTGTCCTGTGCCTGTAGCTCAGCCCCGGTTGTCCCTGGCTGTGCAACTTGTTGATATACATGCCAGATGTGGCTGACACTGCTGATTCATACCATGAAACAGACATAAGCAACAAGCTGCTTGCTGCCGGCACCTGCTATCTCACCATTCATTTCCACCATCTATGATGATGTCTCCTGGCTCCATGTACTGACACAGGTTGTCTATGGTGCTGTCAACAGGAGCACCGGCTTGGACAAGGATGATCACACGCCTGTTGGACAGCACAAACCGCATGTACACCTCAAGAGATGTCGAACATTTGCACAGGGGACTGTGCAAAGCATGGCGGATTGCAGACGACAAGCAAGGGTACTCTAGCGACTATTGTAAGCCAAGATTCCGTAGCCGCTTGGCACTTGCAGCAAACAGCACTTTTTAGGGTGGTGAAGCTTGCTGTAAGAACCAAGGTGCTACGGAATTGCATGGCAACATCGCGTGATTCGCAGGACCAAAAGACTCCCCTCTGCATTGGTCTGTGCAGAAGGAGGTTCGGTCAGTTATGCTGGCCCTTATGCAAGCCATGACAGCTGTGCTACAGGCAAACAAGCACCGCTTTGATCAACTACTGAGTTGCAGTAGTGCAGTGTTTGCAGACTGCCACCTCTGTCTGCAACTGTTCCAACTGATTTCCCATGTTGACACACTATAAGAATTGTACCTGGGTTTCTGCAGTGAGGCAACAAAGTCTCTCATGTCCTTGAAACCCTTCAAACGTTCACCCAAACCTGCAGCCAGAGATACTCAGACGTGTTAGCGCCGTCCGTGCCAATTGCGCCACGCTGTTTGCTGCTGGAGCATGATTCCTGTACTGTACCTGACTTCTGTGCACGAGCGACAGCCGCTTCGGTCTTCTCATATGACCTATTGAAAACAGATATGGGGAAACCCTTCTCTGCAATGTTGAGCGAGAGGTTCTGCAGGAGAATGACATACAAGTCGTGTGTGCGTGAAGGCCTCCCATCATCCAAATTGTATCTCCATGATATCCTCACCTGCCCCATGACCGCAAGCCCCACAAGTCCTATCTGTGACACAGCCATCTTTGAGTTCTGATCACTGCGCAAAAGCTTCGGGGTGAGCCAGATCACATGGAAACGCCTGTTTGCCAGTTGGTTTACACACCTGGGAGCTTCCTGGGTCGCTGCTGCTTCTGCTACAAGGCGCAAAGGCTGCCTATGAACGCTACAAGAGTGCCTTACGGATGCAACAGGTACACGAGCGGATGTATAGCACACGCGAGGCCTTGCCAAGCCGGGAACTCGTGAACAGACTTGCTTATCTAATGCACGACCTGTTGGCCGTGTTTGCAGCTGCATCTTAGCACAGACAATACCAGGGCAGTGCACAGGCGATCCCGCAACTCAACGTTCTGTACGCTTAAGCAACTCTATGACGCTCACAGCACTATGCCCTTGAGCAAGCTGTGATCTGGCAGGCTTCAGAAACCAAATCTACTGATCAGAAAGTATGTGACAAGTCTAGGCACAAATACGCAAGGTGTGGACCACAAGAGTTGTATATCGGGAGCTCCTCGAAACCCTATGCAGCACAAAAGCCACCACGAGGTAGGCTATACTTTTCTTACAAACTAATCTGACACGAAAAGCGGGTGCTCGTCAACTTCAACGTGCATTGAAATGCCCACCAAGGTGCTTGTGCTCTCAGTGCCCTTTCGCGCGAGTCACTGCCGTTGGCCCCAAATCCGCTGCCCGATCTGTTGGCAACGGTTACCTGCAATTACGAAAGGCAGCAGGCGACGAACATGAGCCTTTAGTGCTTGTAATGCATAGCAAGTTAGCGTTTTGATGCATCTGCGTGCATCTTCCCGGCAGTAGCGGCCGAGTCAGGCATCACGAGTGCAACAGGCAAGTGGTATTGCATCACCAACCGTACTAGGACCCTCTTCCATCGCAGCGAGAGCAGGTGACACAAAATCTACGTCCTGGATTTCTACAGAAAAGTATGAATCACAACCTTGCAAAGGCTCCGCAGTAGCTTGCATCAGATGCATCTGCAACAACCTGACCAGTCTGTTGTGCCCCCACACAGCAACATTCAGTGGCAACATCAGAACCACCCGCACCGGTGGGCTCGAGAACGACAAGGATGTCTAGTCATGCCATGCACTCATCAACCCCTCATGCTGCCCTGCTGCTATGCAAACAGACGCCTGGGTGACTAGCATAACCTGCAGGGCTTCCACTCATATTAAATTCAGCCTGTGTGTGACTCCTCTTCAGACAATCAACCCGAACACTGACAACGTCTCAGAGCAAGCAGCAATAAGTGTTTGCAACTTAACAGGGCAGATATTAAGTATAATGGATAGTTGCAAAGCTTGCTGTCAAAACCTGACACCACAGTCACAACACAACACTTGTCAGCACTCTGCACTGTCCTTCACAAAGCAGCAGTAGCATGATATGCAGTGGACCAAATGCATCTCGATGTCACATGTTTCAACCATCGCTGCAGTCATGATGCTACATGACCCCAACCGCCGTCCCTACGACTATGACAGACAGTAGCACACTGGCCTCTCAACTGCTCTCGACAACACAAACCTGATATCTAGCAAGCTGACAATGAGACCCTGCGCAAGTTGTTTGTACGCCAGGTGGCAGCGAACTAATCGATACAGTCATCAACACATTCTGCATGTTCCCTTGTTCTCACATATCCACAAGGAGAGTGTTCCTGCTTGGCAAACGCGTACACACCTGCTGCTGACCAATAGACTCTATTGTTGTGACAGAAAAACCAGCAAAACCGAAGTCCAAACAGCGTCACCTGTCCCGGGAGGAAACACTCCTGCCACCTTTCATAGCAATGCTACACACAAATGACCAACCTGTGGCCCAAGATAGCAACTCCCAAAATCCTCCATATGCCCTAGCAACAATACTGATGTAGTGGAGGGACACTGCCTGTCACATGACAGGCTAACATCTGAGTCTCTTCTGACAGAAGTAAGACAGAACGCTGTCTGGCTGTGATCTGCAAAGACGTCTGGGCTCAGGAACAATACGTTGCGCAACACTGGTGCGCATACTACCGCTGTGTGCTGTACATTCCAAGTACACCAACACACAGATGCAGACCTGAGGCACCATCATGAGCTTGCACATAGCCGCTAGGACACAAAATCTGCCCAAAACTGGTAGAGCTTCTTCTTGACAACTGCAAGGTTGACACAACCTGCTTGCAGCACTCAGATACACAAAACAGCATCACCCTCAGCTGACAGCACTGCCACTGTGGAGGCACAACATGTTCTGTTTCAGCATCTGAAAGCGAAATAGCTGAAGGCTTGCAGCCTTGCTCCTCTGCCATACCACACACAATGCTCCAGTCTCTTGAAGCAAACACAAGCAGTGAAAGTCCACTCAAAGCTCTTAACACTCCCTCTGCACCCCTCTGCTGCTTTCATACTCGGCAACACTGACACCGCTTAACATTCTTTCTTCTCCAGCTCGAACCTCACATCTCAATCAAACACACACGCACACAACATGCAAGTGTCCTATGCATCAGCCTATACGTAAACAGGACACATTGTATGCATAACCAAAACACAACAATTGTTTTGAGAGTATTCTGGTCATGATATGTCGTGTCTACTTGATTGCTTCCAGCTGCTCAAAGACCTTGAAGACCAGGTACAGTCCAGCCACTCCGAGTGACAACATGATGGCGTCATTCATCTGGTTGTCATTCTTCTGGAAGAACTGCAGCACACAGAGAAGAACAGGCAACTTATGGATGATCATGGGGCACCCTGTTGGCTGCATCAACGTGAGTTATCGTGGGATCTCAACAGACATTGGGCATTGTCAGCTGTGGCCAGTGGCTGCTGCTACTGACCACTGCTGCTGGTGCTGCTGGGGTGATGACTCATCACCATCAGATCGTCAATGATCAGAGCCATGATCTCAAATACAGAATAGATCACAACACAGGTCAGTGCTTTGGCAGATTATCCAGCCACACAGATTTCTCTGATCACAATATCAACAGCGAACATCAGATCTGATCTGAAATGACACAGGTCTGAGCACAGATCACAAGATCTGACCATGATCAAGATCTTACCCTTGTAGGATCGTTGGGGTTCATATAGTACTCATCCTCCTCCATGCTGGCCAGTGACTGCAGACTCTCACTCACTTTGCTGCTGATGCTGTCTGACGTCTGCTTTGCGCTGGCCTTGGCGCTCCAGATCACGCGGTTGCCTGTCAGTGCTGCTGAGGCCGGCGGGGACAGGCTGCTCAGATCCCAGGACTCACTGGTATATATTACAAAATATAACACAAAAGGACAATATCAACAGCAACAGCAGCAAGAAGTGTACGAGTAGTATGCTTAGATGGAGATGCCAACATAGACTCGACTCCTGTGCATATCTGTCAAGTTGCATTGCTGTTGGCATGTTGGTTGCTGTGTGATGATACAGCTGCTGTTGCTGCTGGACAACTAATGCGGCACTGCGAGTATCCTGACACAGCTATTGCTCCTGCTGATCTGGGAGCCTAGCTGTGGTATCATGCCATGCTGCAACATGCTGTATATAGGAGTCGTCTGTTGCACGATGCTGTGTTCTGTTGTCACTTACGTGTGTGAAACAACTCTGCCAGTAACCATGTTCAACTCAAACACAGACTTGATTGGGATTGTGACGTCAAAGTTGCTCAAGCGACCGCTGAGCTGCCAGTCTATCTGAGCTCTGTTTGGACTGTTATCCAACATCTGCAACCTTAGTACTTGCTGCAAAACAGACACAACGGGCGGCATGAGGAGTTCATCAGTGTTGGGAGATATTCCACAAACACCACTCATACTGCTAGAACGGGCTTCGGCCTTCAACGCTTGCTACGTTGCTTATTACTTGCAGTACTGTAGTTCAAGACACACGAGACAAACAGGCTTGTTCACGTCTTGCAGCAAGTGACCACCTGTCAACAGAAACACTCGCTGCTGTCAGACATGCATGTGGCACTCACTGCTCGAGGATTCTGCAGGCTTTCTCTTGCCCAGAAAGCGCTTCTATACTTGTCCGAGCCCTTGAATGACCTGAATCCATCGCTATACTGGACGTCCGGCTGAAAGTAGTTGGTATTGTACTTGAATCGTGTGATGTCCTTGGCTAGTTGTCGGACTGTCTGCTCAACAGCAGGGCTGGACGTGCACTCAAAATCATTGCAGTAGGTTTCATCAAGATTCTCAATGGTCATGTCTGGCCGTGGATACGTCTTTGGTTGCTGTTCCTGGCTGGTAGCTTGTGTAGCCACGATGCGAAGCTGCCTGCTGCGTATAGGGAAGCTGCTGCATCGCGCATGTTGAAAGCAAACATATCTGCGTCCAACAGCTGAGCTGCAGGCCTGCAGCTGCTGCGAAGTGGATGCGAGACACTGCATCAGGAAGACTTTGCTGTGGTGTAGAAGATGCGATTGAGGATGACTTGATCGGTTTTTGGAACATCTGAACAAGAGTATCGGTGCTCTGCTGGCACCGGTGAGCCAACAAGAGACCGCGACGATTAGGAACCACTCTTGACAACTTCCAGTCCTAAGCCACTGTAGAACTGCCAACAACACTGTGGAAGTTGAATTAAAGGCAACGGTCAACATCTAGAAGATATGTGTTGGCATTCAGGCACTAGGAAAGCTCACAAGTAGAAGACATATGCTCCCTGCTGTTGCCGTGACAGCGACATGGACGTAAAAATCTACTCAATAGTACCAGGACTGTATATACAAGGTCTTGTCGTAGAGATTGAGTCGCTCCATGGCGCTGCCGCCAAGCCCACATCAGGTGGCAGTACCACATACAGAGCTACAGTCAAAGACAACACGGGACTTTGTACGCTGATCTACCGGCAAGGCCCGCAATGCAATCCAGCCAGTATACGTAAAGGAAATACGTACGCCGTAACAGGTACCAGCTGACTTGCCTTGAGCACAGTCACGTGGAAGTTTGTGCTTATCATCAGCTTATGACAGTATGCTGCAGAGACGATTCCATTATTGCTTAATTGTTGTATCAGACTGGTGTGCTTTGCTCACCTTTGGATCTAGAGCAAAGAGCAAAATTAGACTCTGCTGTACATCTGCCTTGAACCAGCACAACCGATTGAGCAATGACATTTTCCTGCAGGCCAAGTCATCTGGGAACACGGTCACATCATCATAGACGCCACAGCAGTCAGCAAGACACACGAACGTGTTACTTTCAGCAATGTGACAGATCCATCCTGCCTCTTCAACTTCTCACAACCTCAACATCTCCAGGCACTGCTGCTGCTGCGCCATAATGTTCAGCGCCAGTGGGAGGTTTTGCTGTCACACACCACCACCACCACCATCGGCAGCAGCAGCAGTAGCAAGGATATCACCTTGACAGCAGCAACAGTGAGTCATCATGGCAGCAGTGCGGCTGATCACAAACCCCAAGTTCACATACTACCCAAATCCTTAGCACCTGTGCCACTAGGGTTTGTCTCAGGTGCCTTATCTGACCCTGCAGCTGCAGCTAGGATTCTAGATCATGTACTGCAGCTGCAGAACCACGGTGACTATCAGCTGCTGCCACTGCCAGCAGCAGCATTTGTCTGGGGGTCTGGAGCTGCTGACAGCAGCAGCAGTCGAGTTATCGTGCATTTGCATGCAGCTGTCCTGCAACAGCATACTGCAGCAGGAGTCAGCAGGGACTTGGGGCGGTGGCTGCCAGTGCAGGACATCTTACAGCAGCAGCAGCAGCAGAGTCTGCTACCACATGATTGGTCAGCAGTGATGCACTTGCTGCTGAGAGACAGCCTAGCATTCCTCAGCAGCCACAGCAGCAGCAGCAGCAGCAATACAGTATCAGCTGTTGACCGTAGCAACAGCAACACTGCTACCACAGCTACCACCAATGCTAGTGCAGCTGCTACTGCTGCTGGTAGTGAGTCAGACGGTCCTCAACCCAATCGTTTAGATGAGTTGTCAAATGCAAAGTCCCAGCAGCAGGAGACTGGGCGGGTACCAGTAACCCTGATCGCTGGTCTCCCAGGTGCAGGCAAAACCACACTGGTGAAACACATACTACAGAATGCAAGTCATGATCTGCGCATTGCTGCTGTTGTGGATGACGTGGCGGCGCTCAATAGTGATCCTACATGGCACAAAGGTGGACATGTTACACAGAGGGTGAGTCATGTTGATGCAGTGTGTTATACAGCAGCTAATGTGGTGTTGCATTGCAGCGTTGCATGTGATGTTGCATTAATGTGAACGCTATGCGCTCATGTTTGATAGCTTTGAAAACTGCAGGAATAGCTGTCTTTATGACATGAGAGCAAAGCTTCTGCCACTGGTGACTGTTGCACAACAATATGCTGCTGCTGACGTGACTGCTGTTGCTGCTGCTGTTGTCACCAGGCTCAAGAAGGGCTGCTAGAGCTTCAGAACGGCTGCATTTGTTGCAGTGTGAAATCAACCAGTGAAGTGAAGATTATTGCTGAGCTAGCAGCAGCAGGAGGGTTGGATGTGATGTTGCTGGAAGCAACCGGTTGCAGTGAGCCATCACAGGTCGGTCTCAAATTGCGCTGCTGCTGCTGCTGGGCAGCTATGCTTAATATGCTTGCTGGGCATCTTGTTGCTGCATACACTTGCCATGTGACCAAATTCGAAAATCTTGTATCTTGCAGCTTTTGATGGATACTCAACTCTTTATCTGTTATTCTTCTTTTCACAGATGGCTGAGGTCTTTGCTTCAAATCCAGCTGATGATGCTGACGAGGCAGCAGATGACACAGCAGCAGCAGCAGCAGCGATACTGCGTGGTGTTGCTTATCTTGACACAGCAGTAACAGTCGTCGATGCTCAGCAGCTGATGAATAATCTACACAGCACACGCACTATCAAGGTGCAGGTTGGGTTTGGTCTTGCTCACATAATATCCACTGCCAATGACATCACCATTCTCACAAGCTAGCTACATACTTCAAAATGACACTGCTGCTGTTGCATTGCCCCATTCACTGTGGTGCATTACTATCTCTGCATTGAGGAAGTCATGACTCCGTGAATGCACTGATGATGCTCATGCGATTGCAATGTATGTTTTGTCCTGCTGCTGCTGGTGCTGCTGCTTGCATTCAGTCTGAGCTGGCAACAGCAGCTGTATCAAACGAGTCTTTAGCAACAACAGCAGCGGTGGCAGCGGCAGGATCAGATGTTTTGAGTGGTTACAGACACATTGTAGAATTACTGCTGGGTCAGATTGAGGTTGCAAGTGTCTTGGTGCTCAACAAGGCAGATACAGTGTCGGAACAGCAGCTACAGCTAATGCAGGTGGGCCACAATGCATTGTGTGTGCATTGAGCGTGCATTCTCTATGTGCATGATCACCAGGTAACAGCAATGCATTGCCAGGGCTATTCTTCATCTTCAGCTTATCAGTGGCACTAATAAGCAAGCAAGTGCAACACATCTTAAGATTCTCTACAATGCACACCTCAATGCATATCCACTGCTGCTGCTGCTGCTGCTGACACACATGCATCGTCATGGTACAGGCCATCCTTACTGCGTTAAACCCAACAGCCAAGCTAATCACCACCACTCACAGTGTACTAAACCCCAAGGAAGTTCTACAGACAGGGCTTTGGACCGCTGACAAGGATCAGGGTTTGCCAGCCTGGGTGCAGCTGCTCAGATCTGACAATGCAAGCATTGGACAAGCCAGATCTGAGCAGCAGCAGCAACAGCAAGTACGGGGGTCTAAAGCAGCGTTTGGTGTAAGTAGGTTTGTGTATCGTGCCAGGTGGCCATTTCATCCGAAGCGGTTACATGATTTCATGACGAAGTTTTTCGTGCTTGAAGAGCCTGACTGGAATGCACTGATGAGTCATCATGATCATGTCCACTGTGGTCATGACTGCCATCATGATCATGATCGTGAATACAGTGATCACCATGATCATGATCATACATTGGACAACAGCAGTAGCAGTGACGCTAGCAGCAGCAGCAGCAGCAGCAGCGATGACTTTGAGCAGATCGCAGCTGACCTGGCAACGATAAGAGAAGAAGACGCTGCTGGTGGTGATGGCAGCAGCAGCAAGTCATCAGATCAGCTGCAAACTGCTGCTGCTGCTAGACGGCAGGCTTTTGAAAGTCGTTACGGCATGTTATTACGCAGCAAGGGTTTTGTGTGGTTAGCAACACGTGGCGATCATATTGGTGAATGGAGCCAAGCTGGAAGTCTGATCAGCTTCTCAACAGGTAGGACATGACAATAGAACATGACAATGTAACATGGAGACAATGTAACAGTATGCCAACCTATTAGTGCTTTGTTCCTATCTTGTATGCAATGATATGCAAACCGTCCAAGTAAAATGCAAGTAAACTACTACACTTCAAACAGAAATACCACTATATGTTATGCTATGTTGTTTTCTTTCAGGTGGTCCGTGGTTTTGTGTGTTGCCTACTGATCTGTGGCCTGATGATGATCAGGAGAGATATCAGATCAGATCAGATTTCGTACCGCCCTTTGGAGATAGAAGACAGGTAAGACACTGCTGCCGCTACTGCTGCTACTGCTGCCGTAATGCATCAGCAACAGAAGCATCAAGCACATTCAGCATCTGCCGTGCATGATCGTGCGGTTGCTGTGAAGAATACGTTGAATGCACTCAGATGAAAATGCACTACCAGCAAGCTCTCACGCACTGCTGCTGCCACTGCTGCTGCTGCTGCTGCCAGGAGCTGGTGTTCATTGGTGTCGATCTCAACGAACACGAGTTAAGATCTTCACTTGACGAGTGTTTAGTCACGATTGATGAAGCTGAGTCATCAGGGTTTAGTAATCTCGAGGATCCATTTGAACCCTGGCCGGATGTCAATGACATGATTGATACAGGTAATGAGTTATTGGTAATGACACTTTTGGATGTTGATGTGTGATTGTCATTATTGTCACTATTGACGCACTATCTACAATCTAGTGTATTTGAGACAATGAGTCAGAAGTGGAAGCAGCAGCCAGCGACAGAACTGTAGACATGCAGCAGCACTAAACCAGTGAAGGTATTGCCATTGTTGGCACGAGATAAAAATGTATCAGTATGCAGTTTAGATGTGTGAGAGTCCACACATGATCATTGCTGTGTACAGGTGAAGCTTCAGAGGATGATGAAGAGACTGAGCAGCAGCAGCAGCAGCAGCGAATGCAAATGCAAGTAGGTGGTCTGGCGGCAGCAGCAGCAGAGTCACACAAGGAAGGTCAGGATGCATTGCGCACCACTGCTGCTGCTGCTGGCAGCAGCAATGCAATCTGGCAGCCTGGCAAGGTAACAGTCATAACAGATGGAGCCGCTCAGCTACAGCAACTCTTTGACATACTGCACAACCAATGCAGCAGCAGCAGCGGCGGCGGTGGCGGCAGCAATGCACCGGCAGCAGCAGCAGTCGTGCATTGGCTCGCCCCATGGGCAGATGCCAGCCAGGCTGCAGAAGACCAACTCAAAACCCTAGCTGCCGCCTTCCCAAGTCTACCTGTTATTTCCGTAAATGTAACAGTTAGTGACACAAACAGACAACTTGCATTTGAAAAGGTAATGCAGATTCCCCAAAGTTACCGCAAAGGTGGTCGGCAGTTTCAGCCGGTGCCCAAGTCAGGTCACAAGTGGCCGTGTGTTACATTACATAATCTACCATTGTTACAACCGTTACAAGAATTTTCAGGGGCGGAAGCCGGACAGCAGTTGATGGAGGTACTGCAGGGCCAGGGACTGCTGCTCAAGCAGCAGCAGCAGCAGCAGGGATGCAATGCGACTGGCAGCAGCAGTGCCGGTCAACAGCAGCAGCAGCAGCAACCAAGAGCTGCAGCAGCAACCAGTGACAGCAGTAAGCAGCAGCAGCAGCAAGGTGTACATGAACTGATCAAGGGTGCTACAGACCTCAAACTGCTGCTGCAGAAGATACAGCCAATCGATTTGCTGCTGCTGCTATGGACTGACAGCAGCAGCAGCAGCAGTGTTGGATCTCCCAATACACTCATCACCCTTATGCAGCAGTATGCTGACAATAGCAGCAGCAGCAGCAGCAGCACTGATATGTTGTCTGGCCGGCAGATTGTAGCAGCCACAGCCAATGCTGCTGCCACTGCTGCCAACAAAGCACTTGCTGCTGCCCTGAAAGTAACAGTTACTCCGACTGTTCAGATCTACCATGACAGACAGGTGATCAAGGCAGTTAAGTTGAATGGTTGCGATGCTGCTGCTGCTGCCGCCAAGGTGCAGGCAGCAGTACTGCAGTTACAGCTGCTGCCTCTTCCACAGCAGCAGCAGGAAGCAGCCACTGATGCTGTCACTGCTGCCAGCAGCAGTAGCAATGCTACAGCTACTCCCAACAGCAGCAGCATCTGGGATCCACCTACTGGCAAATCTGCCAAACCCGGCAGCAAGCACAGGCTCCCAGCATCAGCAGTCTACACTGCTGCCAGCAGCAGCAGCAGTAAAAAGTCAACCTCCAAGTCCCGCTCCGCTGCTGCTGCTGCTGCCACGGTGGCAGCAGTGTATTGGCCCCGTATGCCATGTTTGAATTGTGGCTGTCCATGGTGGCTTGGTGAAGACTGGGATGCTGCGTGTGCTCGTTGTGGTTGGACGTGTGAAAATGACGGATATGACGATGATAGTAACGTGTTACCTGAGTATAATAACAGATATAAGATGATTTGTGACATGTTAAAACAGGGGAGGACACCTGGGGACCTGGAGCCACTGGAGCAGCTGCAGTAATTGGGTCGTGATTTCTGCTGCTGCTGCTGCCATCAGAAGTGAAGCGGCGTATATTGACATCGTGTTGATACAGTATATGAACAGGTTGCTGTGATGGAGTGTTGTTGTGTGCAGTAACTCACTCTGAGAGCATGCAGGGAGTTGTGGGTTTGAAACAGTTTACTTGCACATCATGTGCAAGCTTGCACTTATGTGACAGTGTCATACACCTGAGAAGGCACCTGAATGATGTTGTAACAAATCTATAATCTGCTTGATCTGGGGCTGCTGTACACGTATTCCTGCATCTCAGCACAGACATACAGAAGATGATGAGTCGGTTTGTCAGTGTCACACAGAATTGGCTGCAGCGTGTGCTGTGGCAGCATGCACAGCACGCTGGGCAGTTTCAAGCTGGTTTGTCGACGTCAGCACTGGCTCTGAGAACGTTGCTTCGTGTGTGGAAGAGTACGCACAGCATGTTTACTCCTACATCTGTCTATACGTTGTGAGTAGTGTTGCTGCAGCCCTTTTCATGGCTTTGGCTGGGCGCGCGGTGTTGGTCCACCAAGCTGGCAATGCCAGTGGCGGACACACCGAAGAATCTTGGAGCGCATAGATATGTGTACATAGTGCCGTTGTACATGTTGACAAGTCACAACTTGGCAACGCCCTTGGTTTGGCGAGCGGATTTTTGGTTCACACTCCCGCGCACGGGTGTTACAAAGATACGCTGCTTGTACACCGACAGCTACTGAACTGTCTCGTTGTTGTGTTTCTTTTTTCTGATGACTACGTGTACGCTGAAGGCTTCGCTCATCAACAGCGTTTCAAACAATGGCATCGGTGGCCAGCGCCATCGATAAGTTGCGGCACAAACAAATTTCTCACAACTTATCGTTTGCTTGAATCATGGGCCTTGGGCTGGCTAGCTGGCTTACCTGAAGCTATGCTGTGAGTGTCGTATCACTATCGGTCGTGGCACACTGGTAGCTCGCGCGATTTGAGCATGGTCACATATCCAACACATCAAAAACCTGTATTCATGTGTAGGTGCAGCCGGAGGCGGCAGTGAGCAGCGTATCGTGCCGCTAGTCAGAGTCTCTCAGCTCTGTAGCCCATCATCGAAGCACAGCCTTGATTCAAGAGTTGTCCTGCACATAATGACGAGTGCTTGTTCGGAAGCAGATAGCACATCGTCGGAGGACATATACTCTGACAAGGAAG
>JARWLF010001102.1:0-11371 GCA_029853055.1 Scenedesmus sp. KT-U | reverse complement strand
TTCCCATACCTTGGCTCTGCAAACATGACAGCAGAGAAACATTTCGCCGTCAATGTGCGGTTGATTCAACCCACAGAGTAGATCCACAAGATAGGACCAGCCGTGCAGCATAACCAGGGAGGTTGTTGGCCGGATTCAAGGCTATCATGGACACTGAAACAAGCGTGCAGCAGCCAATACGGTTGTGGTTAGAAGGTTATTGTATTCTCGGTGACTGCACATGCATTTGCGGTGGTACGCGAGTTCTCGGAAACGCGGGACAGTGAGTTGCTGCCAGCTGACTTGATGTGACACCACTCCGTTGAGACCAGTGTCAGCATGCACAAGCTGCTATCGCATGGAGTTGAGGGATGAAAGTGTACTAAAATAAGCATATTCCAGACAATGAGTGAACATGAGGGCGAGCTGATCGCTTCTCACTTGGAGGTGCTGCTGTCTCTGCCATCCAGTTTGTTGCAAAACTGCGGACTCTCCTAGCAAGCTCTGGGGCAGGAGTTTGGGTCTTTCAAATCCGTGCTTGAAGGTACCGGACTGTGTGGCGCGGTAGCTGGGGCTGGCTCGCCCTCAAACAACTGGCGCCTTCGATGTCGCAGCAGGCTTCGCGTTATGTGCGCTCCACAAGGACTGCTGAGGAGCTCATGCTGTTTAGTACTCACTAATTCAGTATTGAGTCAATGCCAAAGTACCAGCTGTGGCTAAAAAGCCAGACCAGTAGCCCTGCTCCTGCTGGCAGGTGTCGTCGTTATCCTGATTGCTGTGATCCTGGTTTGCACTGACGCATATGTGTACAGTGCAGGCGATGTAGCATTAAGCAGTGCAGCGCAGGGTATTGATGGTCCCGAGGGCGCTTGAATACCAAACCCGCTGGTTGGTAACTCAGAAGCCTGACAGTTGTTTACTGCCATCAGATGGTCATCATGAGTCTTACTCTTGCATAACTGGTGCAGGCGGGCTCCGCGCTATGCCGCTTGCCGCTGAGTTCACGGTGACCAGCATTGTGCACAGTATTATGCCTGTGAGCTTGTGCCAGCCATAACAGCTTCGCAGCAGTCGCTCGAGCTTTTGATTCGTTTTATGTGGTTTTTGAGGCAGCTGGTCTGACTGTTGAGCTGCCAACACCGCACGCAGGGAGGTATGCCTGGTTGACATGATAGCCAGTAAACCATAGCTGCATTGTGCCACTGCATGCCTGCAATTGCAGCTGCACAAGTTGTCAAGCAGTGTCAAATGTACTCCTATGCCCCGAACATGCCACTTTGTACCGTGTGCGTGCTGCACAGCACTCTTGAACTGCACCACTGGCTGGCATCGTGCTGCCCTGACGACACCGCCCACGACCACATGCGCTCCTGTCTCCCGGCATTGAGTTTGGTAATCTGTAACAAGTCTTGAACCACTGATACCTGTTTGCAAAGCTAACGAGCTGCAGATGGCATAGCCCACAAGGCGGCCATGGCCTGAAGGCATCAGGGCGCTCACACCAGGCTGCGCTCTGCCGGAGGGATCATGACGCATGCAGCTGCTCACTGTATTTGACCAGCTTGAGGAACCAGTGCAATGTACTCTGCAAGGGGTGTGTCACCCAGAATTATGCTTAGTGTGAAAGTGGGTTGTAGTTGGCCTGTCTGGCAGTTGGCTAGGTTGGGGTGAATCAGATGTCCAGCATATAAAGGTTGCCACTTCACTGAGCATGCCTTCAACCCCTTGTAGCTACAGTATCGACTTATTTGATCAGAGGGGTGAGGGGCACACTGACAGTTTCCAGTAGTGTGACCAGTCTATGATTGGTGAGGAATTGCTGTCGGTCTTTCAACACCTTCAAGCTTTCGCCGTTCGCTGCATGCTGTGTCCATCTTTTGTGACGGCTGCATGTGCACAAGCTGAGCTTTTGCTCCAACTCCAATGCAGCCAAGGGGTATGCAGATTTAGGTTACCTCCTAAAGGAAGCCGATTGGTGGCAGCAGCTGGTCTGTCTCACAGCTGACAGCACCAGCCTCGATGGCAAGATGGCTGAAGGTGTCACTGGGTTACCACAGACGGCTGTCGCATCATACGTGGATAGCCTGGCGAGTAGAGCAAGTAATTGGCAGCTGCCGTACCCCGTTATCTCATGTAGAGCTTCACCCTGGCATAGTACTGAGTGAGCTGGCACTGGACTTTTTGAGCAGCTTCTGGCACCAGGGCCAGAAACACCGTTTGTAAACCGTTTCAGGAAGCGTAAAGGTCACACTTTGTGCTGTTTTACAAGACAAAGTCCTCCGCAATCCAATCTGAAGCGCCACTCTGTTGATAGGGGTATCTGATGCTGTTCTTAGCCATGTCAGGGCATGTCCTTTCATATGCTTTCTGTCAGCTAGCTATGTAATGCACCGGTCGAGGCTGACAGAACTGCTGTTGTGTAATAGCTTGCGAACCTGCTGCACATCAATATTTGCGATAAGTTGGGCTTACAGACAAGAGTGATTATGGTAGCTTACCCTACCGTTGTCACCCATGGACATAGAAGCACTGCTGTCCACGATCCAGCAGCCTTATGCTTGTAGAGGTCATCTATACCTGCGTTTTTCTGCACTGAAACTGCGCAGATCGGCGCATCTGGCACAGGGAGTGTTTTTACCGCGTTCTCGACGAGTGCACGTGGTATGATTTTGGTGACAGCGCGACCCCCATTAGATTCTTGATGCGTATCACATGTCTAACTTTATCCATTGGTTGATGCTGCGCTGAGTTGTTCAGGCAAAGAGCTGCTATGTCTGCATCGGCAACTGAGACGCTTTCCGTGTTGCCAACGCTGAATTGGATGACGGCGACCATGGGCTTTAGTAGCCCAATGTATGTAGTACCAACCCTAAAGCTGTATAGTAGCCGAGAACTTGTCGAATGGCATTTCAAGGCCACATCAAGCCAGCATATGCATATCATCACCACTCTGAAGCTTTGGAGGCAGGATCTTGTAGGCCAGCTAGCTCAGTACCCAGAGACTGCAGTCTTGGTGCTGCTACATCTCAGCCCCCATCGTGAGGTGTTCTCCAAGTAACACCACACCGCAACATGCATTGTGCCATTACACAGGTCTCCTTCTTTCACAGCAGCCACAATCACTGCACACAAGTTGACAACCGTATGATGCTTTGTTGCATACACTTGCTGCACGACCCATTTTCTCCCGTCATGGACCACGACCATTGCGATTATCAGCCTCACCACTGGGCTGTGAAAAGACATCAGGGCAGCAGGCCAATACAACATGCGAATGCCTGGGCTGCTGGCACACAACCTTGAGGGCTGCCCCCTACTACCACTACTCTTTCACTGCATACCATCAAGCCGCTGCAGTTTGCTGCTGCTGTTGCTGCTTCTCCTCAATCTCCTGCTTGAACTGCAAGGGGTCCACTGTACCCTTGAACACAGGCGATGCCAGCACCTGGTCAACAGCCCGCACCTGCTCCTTGTTCACCAGCTTCTTCACCACAGACTTATCCAGCGGTTTGCCCCTCAAGCTGCCAAGTGCTTCAGCCACCTCAAAGCGGAAGTCCTGTGCTGCTGGGTCCATGTCACCGGGGAACACCTGGTGCAGCAAGGTTACACAAACACGGGAAAGAGACGATGGTGTCAGCAGCGGAGAGAGCAGCGGAACATAGTTTGCAAGTGCCAAAGATGACCTGTCTACCGCACTGACGTAAGCATGCACCACGATCTTGCAAGCAATTCATGCAGACTCAACACACTTGTGATGACCTGAGCAGTCAACCTCCCCTTGCATCTCACTCCTGCTGACACTACCAGCCAGCCAGTCCAGGTCCTTCCTACCTGGTTCTCGTTGATCCACGACTCTGGTGGCCCATTCCATCCCCTGGCTCCAATGAAGAATGGATTGTGCAGCCTCTCCTCCATATCCCAGTACCAGGGGCCAAGGCCATACAGACCGTAGTAGAAGTGCTTCATGCGCTCCTTGTCCCACTCCTCAACCTCCAGGCGGCGCATGATAGCAGCCTGGAGTCCGCGGCGCTCACGAACCATCTCATCAGTGAGGTAGCCGGCATCAACCTCTGCTAGGGCATCTTTGAAGTCCTGTGGTATGGGTGAACAGCAGGCTTTGCATGAGTATACGTGAATGTGTCTGGCTCAAAGACTAGTGCAAGCAAAGGTGTAAGCATGAACTCTGGATTGCAAACTTATACTGCTGAAAGCATCATGAGCGACAACAGTTGTAAGCTGGAACCCGCAGCAAGCAAGGCAGCTTCCTAACTAATCTCAAACACGCTGTGTCCTCAACCTGCTCACCTCTTCAAGTTGCTTCTCCCAGTCCTTGCCCAACAAGTTACTGTAGTAGTAGTCCAGCTGCTTGTTGGTGGGCTGGCGCATCATGCGCAGGCACAAGTCCTCTGATCGGTCAATGGTGCGCAGCGTCCGAGCTACAATCAACCCTGCAGCCACACCATGACAACACTTTGTCAGAAGGTTCTCAAGGTTCCTGTATATATGCAACGTCACTCCCCACTGTCTGCAACCTAGGAGAAGGAGGGCTCGACTAGATCCATGCTGTCTGTCAGCAGTGTGAATCAGACATCCATGAGAAGCAAATTGCAATCTAGGCAGGTCAGGCAGGAGCAGCTGGCTGTCTGCAGACACTTACATACTAGCAAGGGCCGTGCCCCTCTGACGGCTACTTTGACTGCGAGTTTGCCTGCTGATACAGAGGCATCTTCCAAACGCCACAGAAGCCGCTGCAGCCGCTTTCGCTGGTTCTTGGCGAGAGCAATAAGCTCACGAGGCCGCAACTTGCCCAGGACCTTGAGTGGGCTGCCTATCTGTATACCTGTTGGCAAGAGCAATACAGACCAGGGTGAGACATATGTCCAGAAGGGTGGGTTCAGAGGAGCACCATTGTGACGGTAGCAATGCGCACTTGGACAGGTGGCTGCCATTGCTACTGCGGAAGCTGTCCGCTGTCCAGCCCAGTAAGTACTGATTTTGCATGCATTGCAACAGATCACCACCACCAGAAGCGGGTGATGGAAGAACATACCATCATCCAGACACGACTAGGGTGTATGCCACGACAAGACACAAGTTTGAACCTGCAAAGACCGTGCTGTAGCTGCCAATCGCTGAAGACCAGTATTGACATGCTTGAGGCTGCTGCTGCTACCCCTGTTGCTGCTGCTATTGCCCCCATATGCTTGCTGGCAACGAACAATAGAGATGAAACACACCCTGTCACGTTTGTTGGGCCGTTTCCCACCTTTGCTGGTTCCTGCTTCTGCTTGTTCCTCTCCTGCGTCAGCATATGGTGCGTTTGTATCACTGACTTGATCTAATGAGCCGTCCTCATCCTCAAGGCTGATCTCTTCTGTCTCTAACTCATCTTCCTCTCCTGGAGAGTAATCTGGATCATCCTCGTCCTCATCTACCATTTCTCCTTCTTCGTCTTCGTATTCCTGATGACACAGTGCAGTACAAGCTGGCTGTTCCCTTGTTGCAGGTGGTACAGCAGTACCAGGACAGCAGTAGTGCTGCCTGCCAGTATATGTCCGCTAGCTGAGTGACCTAGATGGGCTACAGATACTGCTAGATACTCGTCAGCTGGCTAGAGTACTGCCATATTGGCTGCTTGTGGCCTTCGCACTGTCTACGACAGCAGCAGCTTGGTTATAATGTAAGCCAATAAGTGCATGCTGCTGTTTCCTAACCAGAGGCAGGGGTGCTAGCAGTAGTCCTTGTCAAGATTACGATTTGACGCTGGAAGCTGAAGTCACACAATGCCGAAGAGCAGCCCAACACCCAGATTGACAGCAGCCGAACAGCAGAAGAGATCCACGCAGGACATACCACTTCCACCTCTTCGTACTCGTCTTCTGAACGGCTAGGATCTGCCATGATAGTTCTTGTATTACGTGATACTAAATAAGTCAATGAGCTCGCGTTAACGGACAGCTCACACAGACTGGGCTGCGGCACGCTACAAGACAGGCATAGAAGACCGCGGATGATTGCAATAAAAGCTTCGAATCCGAAATGGTCTGCGTGTTAATGGCTGGAACAATGACTGCTGTGCTGGGCGCAGATCAATGCCTCGCTGAAATGACAACGTCCGCGATACACTGGGCGACTTGATGCGCAGTCTTCAGCAGCGCATTGGTATTTGAGAGTTACACTTTACCCATACAGTGTTGCTCGGGCCAGGCATGTCAGGTTCATGCTCACACAACTGGTCAATGACACCATGCTACCATGTTGACTGTCGCCAACCCAGAGCAAGATCTTGCACCGGTGGGCGCTGGCCAGCACGACGTCAGCTCGTCGGGTGGCAGTTCCTTTCGCATGTCACACTACGACACCTGATTCAACGATAGTGCAATGGTGGAAAGGCTGTTCTGCAGTGCTACAGGGCCACTATGAAACATATACCGGAGGGCAGCAAAGCACATAGCATGCAACGTGCAAATGTAGGGCCACTGTAAGGAGTGCACAGATAACTGCGCTTGTGATGGGCTACTTAAACATCTCGTCATGAGATTTGCACTCAAACACGAGATGCTGCTGGCATGAAGCCTTCAACAGCAGACTGCTTGATAGCTGCAGCACCAAATGCATGGCTTATCACTGCCAACCCCATCTCCAGGTCTGTGATGGAGCCTCCATCACTGAGTAACTGAACCCACTGGCCTTAGTACCTCAAACAGCGTGCTTCAAACTCAGGACTCAACCCTGCAAGCAATGCCTTCGACATATCACCGATCTCTCGAGCCTCAACCCACAGTCACTGCACAAGCTCCAAAAGTTATACACCATGTGACAGTCACCCCAATGGCCCTGACCCACTCATATGTACAGCTTCCAGGTCAGCTGTTTGTACGAAAACTCCTCAGGTTGCCAGTACGCTGGCAGTAACCCTGCGTCCCAAGTGCATTGCTCACAGGCTGTATCTACCCAGCTTCTCACCAACCTACTGACTTTATACCTAACAAAGCCTGAACATCCAACCACAGACGTATTCGTCTGGATTCACAGCATTCGTTAGTGTCCATACATCTCACATTAAACCCTGGGATCCATACACTGGCTGAGGCCCAACATGCGGCTGCATGTCTTCTTGCATTACGCCACTGGGCTTGCGGCCTTGCAAACAATTGGGTAAGTGACGGAACACGACAGCGTGAAGCTTCCAAATGCATCACCGATCGTGATGCAGGTGCCTTTGGGTGAGCAAGCTGCGTGAGGTGCAGTACAACTGCTGCCACTGACAGCTTTACAGAGCATTCAAGCGCATACGACAGGAAACATATCATATTCAATATCAGTGATTATAAGTACCCTGAGGCTGCTGGATGGTATCCTCACTGATACGCTTACACATGACATCTGCTCTGCTGCCTCAAAGCCTCAAACCTGCAGGGCTGTTGCCAGGTCACTGGCGATACGTCGTAGCATAGATATGTGCCAGAGAGCAATGCGCACTGTCGTATCAACGTCATGCCAAGTATTGTGTATCTAAGACAGGCTTGCCAATGGGGCAAAATCAGGTCAACATGACCCAAGAACCCAGGGTCTTGGACAGCAGCAGTACGACCTGGCAGCAGCAACGTCAGATTCCCATGAAGCAAGTCGAGGTAAGGCACAATGCTGATTTGACTGGTCTGCACTCTGATACTGGGTTCAGACTGTCGAGCTCTCATAGCACACGCAGCGAAGCTAGTTGTCTAATTGTCGGAGCTCAGCAACGTCGAGTATAAGGACCAGAAGCAATACTCGCGATGTATCCTCTGGTTCGTGCTAGTATGTGACGTGCATTGTACCCATTCGCAAGCGTTTCAGCGGAAGGGGTCTGTGCTGACAGCAAGATGCGTTGCTCCATGCTATCGCAGCGGGGGCTGCAGCAACAGTTTTCAGCACCAGCAGCTATAGTCAGCAGCAGCTGTCATAGAAAGCGTTGTGTATGCATTCAAGCTGCCAATAAGGATAACCAGCCCAGCAGGGAGGACAGGTCCAACCCCAACAAAGCAGATTTCAGTGCTTACTGGTCACTGAAGTTCAAAGAGTTCTTCAGCAAACGAAGGCAGTACTTGGATCTAGCTAGAAAGCGACAAGAGCCTCCGGAGTACGTGAAGAAGCTTGAGGCTCAGATCCAGCAGCAAGAGGATCGTCTGGAGCAGGACAGAATAGCTGCACAGTAAGAGCAGTAGTGCCCGTCATGGCAGTAGTCGACTCACAGCTGCCTGCATGTCTGTATGTATCCCAGGCCAAACCAATGTTGACAAAGTGCAACTACACAGCTTCCTTCAGCTCTGAAAGTCTTGTGAATTGAGCTGTGTGGTCTGCGCGCTGGCTGTTGCAGAGGGTTGGTCTCCGGACATGTACTGTAAAGCAGAGCATGTAGTGAACAAGTGTACTATTCGCAATTCATACTTTGCACAGCAAGGCTGATTGTTCTGCACTGCACTTGCCTGCCATTGTATCGGTTCACTGGCCTGTCATGCATAACTATGATCGCCTCACTACTACTATGGCTGTGCTGCAGGCAACTACGAACCCTGCAGATTGAGAATGACCCCAAACTGCAGGAACAAGCAATTCAGCAAGACCAGCAGGTGATCTGTGCGCTGTAAAGATCAGCCTCTCCATGATCAACGTCTTGGCCAGAAGCAACATTCAAGCAGCGTTCAGATTGTACAATGTGCTGAATGAGGCCACAGTGGCCCTACGGCCCTAACGATCCCCCACTGATGCACCACTATGCTGAGGAATTGTGTTATCTTCGCAGGTTCTCGATGATTTCATCCAAGCTCGTGCGCAGCTGCACCACCCACGCATCAAGCTCATGCAGCTAACAGCACATCAAGTACGTGAAGCAGTGCGGGCGCTGCTTCTGATGCCGTTCACGCTACCAGCACTTCTTGCTGCACGCTGGCAAGCCCTGTTTGCGTCTCAGAGCTACGAGAACTTCTTGATGAGCGAGGGCGAGAGGGTTTGGGCTTTCAGGAACAGGATGGAGAATGAGAGATGGTTCTGGGAGGTGCTGGCAGTTGATAGGTGAGGTTCAGCAGGGCTGCAAGATGCATATGATGTAACGCACTATTTCTCGTGCTTCTTGGGTGGAAGCTAGCAGCGAGCTGTGCTTGACACCGACAGTGCTGATTTTCTTCATCATTGCCTTGTCGTCACTGCTGTTGTATTGGAGGAGTGCTGCGGCATGAGCTGCTGGTGAAAGCTGTGGCTGCAACGTACAGATCTTGTCAAGGTGAATGCATTACCTGGTATCCTGCTATAACTTGATGGTAAATGACATGCAGGTTGTTGGTTCCAGTAGTTTGGGCAATCTGTTATCAGTTGGTCACACCCGCCAACCTCATCTGGAGTGTGCTGGTGCCCTTTTCATTTATCAGCTGGCAAGAAGGAAGGTTACCGACTCCCGCCAACCTAGAATGGTGGCTTATTATGATATTCGGGCTCTACGGCAAATGCTGGGACCAAGTTCTGGCCATACTGGCATTCTTCTTCAAGTGGTGGTGATCGCCCTGTGTAGCAACTGTTGGGCTGGTTGCAGGTCACGAGGGGCCTGTTGTGTGAAGTTTACTTTACATCTAAGTGACAACGTTGGGACATGCCCTTATCGCACCATACCTGCCAACTACTGGCAGCACACCTGCTCTTTACTGCTGACGGGGGGGTGTTGAGCTGCCGGGTATAGCTGAAAGTCCCGGCTGAAGAGTTCTTTGCTGATGTTTCGGTAATGTCTGTACATGGTTGGTTTCACGAAGAAATAGGCTTAAACGGCAATCGTCGTCGGTGTCCCGTCGACTCATCTTTTTCTTGGGTAATCGTCGCATAGCACCTTAGTAAAACAGTGACATCGGCAGGTGTGTTTGACGACTTCCATACCTCGTGGCCAAGCATGAGCACAGCCCTGCGACGGAATTTCCAGTCCTGAAAGAAGTCGCGGTGTTCAGGCTGGTCTCTTTGTGTGCGTTTGCCGCATGCACGCCAGTCGACCGCTGTCTCACTAGTAGTTGGCAAATATTTTACTTTTTATTGTTGAATTGATTTTGTGATCGTCGACCTGGTTGAACTGGAGTGACATACGGTGTCAGAATCAGGTGCGTGTTGGTTGGCGTTGGTTGAGCCGCATGTACGACAACTCAAATGTAAATTTGCTTGTAGTTACATCAAGCTGTTTCGATGCTTGTCCTATCCGCGCCTGGACATCTGTGTGTGCTTTGATGTTTACCAATCCTTCAGCAACCACACTCCCGTGCGCTGCAGGCCTCTGTGTAACTTGACTTTGTTGGAGCAATAAAATGTATTTGATTGACCTGTACAACTTCAAGCCCCCGGCGGAGCTGCTTGTGAACCGCGAAGAGAGCCAGGCTCTGCGAGTTCAGGCGGCAAAGGAGTCTCTGGTAAGTAGTAGCCCCTTCAGGGAGCCGGTCACATTTTTCATAGTAGCAACTATGCTCAAGTTCCTGCAAGTGGGCCTCCTGCCTGCCGGGTGAATCAGGTTATGGTATCTTTACATCCAGTGATAGCAGCAACTGTCCAGGGCCAGGCAGTGCATATCATGTTGGCCGTGGAGCAGCAGCTGGCCGGGGCAGAATATCTGGTGATTTCAGTGTGATTCAAAGCATTTGCATCTTGCTGATGAAACAAGTACACCAGCAGCTGATGATAACTGCTTGTATGCTGTGGTGTGGCTTATCTGCGCAGGAGTTCAGAAGAAACATCTTCAACACAGACAGTGTAGATGAGGCCTTGGATTTGCTTGACTTCTGCTACAAGATCATTGTGAAGAGCGGTTTGAGCGAGAATGGCACTTATCTGCCTAAGGCCATTCACCCCAAGTACAACTGTATAAAGCCCAAGACCAGCATGGTAAGCAAGTGCAGCACTGACAGCAGCTGCCACCATGCATGCTATCCGCTTCACGTTGAGCTGCACCTTGGTGTCTCTGCCTTTGCGCAGTACACAGAAAGAACCAGTACAGGCACAGTTGCCGCTTCTTGATAGCTACTGCACTGTCCACAGCTTGAGATTCTGCACTATGTAGCCGCTGCTGAAGCTTGTTTTATGATATGTCACCCTCTACTGCAGGATGATGCCATGGAAGAAGCTAAGATGGTTGTTACAGGAGCAGTGGAAGGACTGTTGAAGAGACAAGGTGCGTCGAAACAAACGTTATCAGCTGTGATTGTGCAGTCTTTGCAACAGGAGTGTCGCTTAGAGTGTGGCAGTGTCAGCTGCACGCATCACAGTCGTGTCTTCAGCAGCAGTGTTGTGTTGCATCTGCAGGTATCCAGCCCAAGGATGTTGATGTTCTGGTGACAACCTGCTCAATCTTCTGTCCCACCCCCAGTCTGGCCAGTCTTGTGGTGAA
>JARWLF010001101.1:0-11385 GCA_029853055.1 Scenedesmus sp. KT-U | reverse complement strand
CCTTCTTCGTTCGTGGGCGCCGAGTGGACGCGTCGTCGATCAGAGCAGGGCCGATCACGAGGCGGCGCTGCGAGCCGCGCCCCTCGATCCGGCAATCGGCCGTCACGCCCGCACGCGCGAGATCGCGCAGAGCCGGTGCCACGACGTCGCGACGCAAGAGCGCCGCGTTGTCGAGTTGGCGCACCGCGCCCGTCACCCGGCCGACCTCCTCCATCGACAAGGCGATCTCGGGTCTGTTCATCTTGCGCCGCAGACATAGGATCGAGAGGATCGGAAAGCTCCATTTCGACGAGAGCGAACGCACGATGCCGAGATCGACGAGGCCGAAGGCACGCGCCTCGAGGACGGCCTTCTTGAGGCGCGGGTCGAGATCGAACTCGACCACGGGACTGTCGAGATCGAGCGCCCGGAAGGACAGAAGCGGGAACCGCGCCTCGCGCACGACGCCGTCGCGGCCCTCGTGGGGGATGACGATGCCGGCGCGCTGGAGGGCGTCGAGACCCTCGCGCAGGCGTAAGTTCGACCGGCGCGCCGTCTCGCCCATGGCGCGGCGCAGAGGGCGGGCGCGCACGACGAAGCCGGACGCCGCCCCCTCCAGGCCGTGACGGGCGAGAACGTCGATCACGATCGCGGTCAGATGATCGAACAGCCGCCATTCGTAGACGCCGAAATCGGCGACGTCGCGCAGGCCCCAAACGAAAAAGTCGGGCTTGGCGAAGCGCGCCGGCTCGTCGATGTCGAGTGGATTGCCGAAACAGAACAGGGTCATGTGCACGCGCCTTTCACGCTTGATCGAGCTTGCGCGATCGCGCGCGCCGTCAAGGTCCGCGCGGTCCCTGCGTCACGGTTGCTGGCCGGTCTGGTTCGGAGCCCTGCGCGGCACCTTCCTGGCGAGATTGCGCGCCGCCGAAGTGGCCGCCAAGGCCGCCGTCGCGGGCACGAGGGCGACGGCCGTCTGGGCCATGCCCGTGATCCGCTTCGCCATTTCGGATCCCCCGCCGATCCCGCCGGTCTGGACGATCTGGTCGGCGAGCGCCTGTCCCCGCTTGAACGCGGTGGCCGTGAGGATCGGCACCATGAGCAGCATCCAGAAGGCGGGGTCGAGAATGGTGAAGCCCCATCTGCCCCGCTCGTCGGCATTCACGAAGACCTGCCCGGCCTCCGGCGAGCCGAAGGACTGACCGACATTGCACAAGACCGCACCGGCCACGGTGAAGATCATCGCCGAGAACACGAACCCGAGCGACGAGGCGAACAGGCCCTTGAGCACGTTGAAGAACCACGACCGCAAGCTGGGAATCACCACCGCCATCATCGTCAGCGGCAACGACAAGACCAGCAGCATCATCCGGACGAAGATGTCGATGATGTAGAAGCCGATGACGAACATCAGATAGCCGAATTTGAAGATCAACACCGCTCCATGCGCGAAATAGAAGAACAACAAGAGAATGTTGACGACGTTACCGACGCCGAAGCCGATCACCAGATCCGCGACGCCGATATTGGTCGAGGTCGCGACCTGCCATCCGGCGGTGATGCCGAGGCCGGCGAGACGCTGAATGTTGTGGACGACGCACATCATGCCGTTGACGATCTGCGGGTCGATCGGCTGGATCGATTCGTTGCCGGCGATGCGGGCCGTCAGACCGGGCCCACCATAGGTGTATTCCGCCGCGCGCGTGAGACCAGCGCCCGATCCCTCACACATCGTGACCATCTGATCCATGATGGTGGTCGCCATTCGGATCGAGGCGTCGATGAAGGGGTCCGTGAAATACTCGAACACCATGCCGCGGGTCGAGGGATGCAGCATCGCTCCGGCGAACAGGTAGACCATGAACGCGACGGTGATCGAATGTAGCGGCCCCGGGCCCCGCCCGCTGTCGAGCGGCACGAAGAGGCGCATGAGCTGCAACATGACGTACAGAAGTACGATGAGTTCCAGGAGGTTGTTGCGCCGGATCAACTCCGCGAGCTCGACATAGCCCCGCTTCCCGTAGAAGTCGAACGACACCGCCAGCGGGTAGAGCGCGTAACAGGTATAGCACTCGACCTGCCAGCCCTCCCAGATGTTCTGCGAGATCGCACCGGCATTGGCCTCGTTCAGATTGCGCTGGCATTCCTCGGAATTGGGATCGACGACGCAGGCGTTGAAGCCCGAATCGCCGATGATCTCGCGCAGAGCCGCCGGAGGCCGCCAGTCGAGCCGCCAGCCCTGCGTGGCCTGAATCCGCAACTCCCCCTGTGCCCACGCGCCCTCGACGGGAACGAGGAGCGCCGCGAGGAGGAGCGCCGCGAGAAGCCACAATCTGGGCAGAGGAGACGCGAGAGAGCGGATCCGCGCGAGGGCGTTCATGGCTTCTTGATCCCGAAACGAGCGAGTCTGCCGCCCGAGGAGGAACTCGTGACGAAGTCGCGCAGCACGCCGGGCGCCGCCATCCTGGAGCCGAGAGCCCTGACTCCCTTCGTCCCGAACTTCGCCGCCATGAGCGTTCCGCCGGCGACGGCGGCCTTGGTCGTGATCGAAGCCGCGGCGACGGGGCGAGCCGCGTATTCGGAGAACTTCTCGCCGACGCCACCGACCGGAGCGAAGCCGTTCTGGGCGAAGCTCTGGGCGAGGGATTCGGCGCGCTTGAGCGCCGAGAGCATCATCAGGGCCGTCGCGAGCAGGACCCAGAAGATCGGGCTCAGGAGACCGATGTTGAGCGCCCGGTTGTCGAAGGCGGTGATGATGCCCTGGATGCCTTCGTGGCCGAACATGCGCGGTATGTTGCACATGATGCTGATACCGATGCCGTAGATCATCGCCGCGAACAGGAACGTCAGCGAGGCCTGCAGGAGACCGTTGACCGCGTTCATGATCCAGCTGCGCAGGGGCGGCAAGACGATCGCGATGATGAAGATCGGCAGCGCCGCGGTGATGATGAACACCCGGTAGAGTACGTCGAGCATGTAGAAGCCCGCCGCGAAGAGTACGTAGGCGAACATGAAAATCAGCACGCCGCCGGTAAACAGATCGACGAGGAAGTTGGACGATCCGTTGAAGATGTTGTAGACGCCGATGGCTATACCGAGGCCGGCCGTTACCTGCGTGTTGTGCAGAATGCAGCTGATCCTCCTCAGATAGAAGTCCTGATCGAGGAATTGCAGACTGCCCATGTTGACGCCCGCCAGCGGCGCCGGCGTCGCGATCGTATATTTTTCAAACTCGATGTTCTCTAGTGTATAAATCGTCATTCGCGGATCGTTGCAGCCCTCCACCGCCGCAGTGAACAGCATGTACCCGGCTTCGATGCCGAAGCCGATTACCGGATCGAAGATCCAATAAAAGAACGTCTCGTAATAGGTCAAACCGCCATAGGCGAAGTAGAAATAGATCGTCGCCACGGCGATGCGCTTGATCGGTGCCCCGGTGCCGTACTCGCCGAACGGCGTGAAGAGCTTCATTAGACTGAAGAACATGTACAACAAGAAGAGAAGTACCAAGATCGAACGCAATTCCGGCGCGATCATGGCGAAGGTCGTCTTCGCGAAGAAATCACCGAGAACAGCGAAGGCGTTCACCACCTGACAGGTGAAGCACGGCGACGTAGCGATGAAGTCGTAGATTGTCTCGAAGGAGGTCTGCCCCGGATCTTCGGACGGACCCGCGAAGAAATTCCACACGCCGCTGAACAGGCCCGACGCCGCGCCGCGCACGATTTCGCCGACCTGTGCGAGAGCCGGGTTCGCCCCCACGAGCAGGACCGCGCCTGCGAGGAGAAGGACGACATGAAGGCGCAGGAGGTTCATCGGGTTCGACGTCATTTCGAGGCCTTGATCGCCTTCAGGAGAACGACGATCGACAGACCGACCGCCACGAAGAACAAGATTCCGTCGAGACCGCCGCGCAGGACGATCATGTTGAACAGAGCCACCGCGACGAGACCGGTCACGACGAGAAGGAACTTCCAGGTCGAACCGAAGACCTGCGTGCCGGCGGCGAAGCCTCTCTCGAGGTCTGACGAAAACGACCCGTCATAGAGACGGATCAGTTCCACCCGCGGCTCCGCGGGGGTCGCAGGAGAGGTCGCAGGAGGGGGCGCGTTCGGCGGCGGGGTCGGAGGCGCCACGGGAGCCTCGGTCCGGGACGCGTTTTCGTCCGAGGCGAATGGACGCGCCGCTCCGGATTCGTATGGCGAAACGTCGTGTTTCGTATCCTGCGTCATGAGCGTCCCCTCAGAGCCAGTGGGTGCGAACGTACTGGTAGAGCATGCCTTTGGTCAGGACGACGCGCGCGGCGCCCTGCTCGACGCGCAGCATCGTCACGAAATCGTAACGTTCGGGATCGAGGCGGCCGATCTCGGACATCGCGCGATAGCAGATGTCCGGCAGGGGTGCGGAAGCCGACAGGTCGGTGATACGCGTAAAGGATTCCGCCCCGGTGTCCAGGAATCTCCCGATCATGAGGTATTCACCGGCACTGACTCTCGTGTCTCTGGTGGACATGGCACTTCCCAAGGGGTTTACGCGAAGGCGGCAAGCTCGTCTTCGCTAGCATAGCAGATGAAATACGCCGCGGAGGGCGGGCGCAGACGGGGCGGGCGCGCTTCGGGTCCATGACGAACCGATCCCCTTCGGCGGTGCCCCGGCCGTCGGGTGTGTGAGCGGCGTCTTGCGCGGCGTGCGAGAGACGCTAGCTCTGCCCAAAGGCCGAGGAAATCCGACATGCGCACGTCCCAAACGTTCACGTTCGACAGACCGGAAGAGGTGGGCGGCGTCACCCTCGTCGTGATCGTGATGGAAGTCGTCTCCTATCGCCCGAAGACGGGCGAAATCGCCTTCAAGGCGGCGCTCAACCCTACGAGCGAGGTCTTCGACGTCAGGGGCCGTGGCGAGGCCGTCCTCGCGGGCGAGGTGGCGAGCGTCGAAGGACGTTGGCAACACGACGCGGCGGGTGTTCTGTTCCTGTCGGTGACGAGCGTCGCGCCGACCTTCGACTCGAGCGCCTACGGTGCGACCGAGAGCCTCGTCCACAGGCGTCCCGCGCTCCTCAAGGCCAAGGAGGCGCAGGCCCTGCGCGAGCGTCTCGCGGACCAGATCCCGGCCGCGCTCGACGACGAGGCGGCGCTCGTCTTCTCGGGGCTGGATTCGGGGCGCGCCCGCCAGATCGTCGCCTATCGCAAGACGCGCCGCGCGAGCGGTCGGTTGTTGTGCTTTCTCCAGGCGAACGGCGTCTCCCATTCGCGCATCGAGCGTATCCTCGCGACCTACGAGACCGACGCCGCGCGCGTCGTCTTCACCGATCCCTGGCGGCTCGTGCGCGAGATCGACGGGATCGGCTTCGCGACCGCAGACAGGATCGCACGCGCGACCGGTGCGCGACGCAATCAACGCGCCCGGGTCACGGCCGGACTGACGGCACTCATCGAGGAATACGTCAACGAGGGCAATGTCTGCATCCCTCAGACGACGCTCGTCCAGACCGCGGCCGACAAGCTCGGCGTGAGCACGAACGCCGTCGCGTCGCTGATCGAGCCGATGGCCGAGGCGGGGTCGATCGTGGTGGAGAAGGTGCGCAATCTCGCGAGCGTCTATCTCCCCGCCATGCACGCGATCGAAATCGAGACGGCGCGCGACCTCGCCGGACGCATCGACCGCGAGGCGGCCGATTTCGACGTCGAAGCCCTGATCGACGCCGCCTGCGCGGCCGCCGAGGTGACCCTTCACGAGAACCAGCGGCGCGCGGTCGCGGCGGCCATGACGAACCGCATCGCCGGCATGACGGGCGGCCCCGGCTCGGGCAAGACGATGACCATCAAGGTGATCATCGAGGCGATGAAGATCCTCTCCCCGCAGGCCGCGATCCTGCTCGCGGCTCCGACGGGGCGCGCCTCCCAGCGCCTCGCGGAATCGACCGGGATGGATGCGCGCACCATCCACAAGCTGCTCGAATGGTCTCCCGCCGATTCGGGCTTCTTGCGCAACAAGACCAATCCGCTCGAATGCGATCTCCTCGTCGTGGACGAGTTCTCGATGGTCGACGCACGCCTCGCACGCGATCTCCTGCGCGCCCTGCCCCCGCAGGCACGGCTCGTGATCGTCGGCGATTCGGATCAGCTGCCGTCGGTCGGTGCAGGCGAGGTGCTCGCCGACGTGATCGGATCGGGCGTCGTCCCCGTCATCCGGCTGACGAAGATCTTCCGTCAGCAATCGGGCTCTTCGATCGCCCGCGTCGCCGCGAAGGTGAATGCCGGGCAGATGCCGGACCTGCCGACGGATTTTTCGCGCGACGTGGTCTTCCGTCCGATCGACGAGCCCGAGGAGATCCCCTCCGTCGTCGACGAGCTCGTCAAGAAACATCTCCCGAAGCTCGGCTTCGAGCCGATGGAGGACGCTCAGGTCATCACGCCCGGCCACAACCACTTCTCGGGAACGCAGAACCTCAATCGCATCCTGCAGGAGACGCTCAACCCGCATTCGCCCTTCAAGCAGGAGACCTTCGGGCGCGGCTTCGTCTTTCGTCTGGGAGACCGGGTCATGCAGACGCGCACCTCCTACGAACTCGGGGTCTTCAACGGCGAGATCGGCCGCATCATCGAGCTCGACGCCTATCGTGGCGGTCTGACCGTGATGTTCGGCGATCGAACCGTCGATTACACGCCCGAAGAGACGAACGGCCTGACGCTCGCCTATGCGAGCACCGTGCACCGCTCGCAAGGGTCGGAATATCCCGTCGTGATCGCGATCGCGAGCTTCGAGCACGCCAACATGCTGCGCCGGCGGCTCCTCTACACGGCGATCACGCGTGCCCGCAAGCTCCTCGTCCTCGTCGGTCAGAAAGGCGCCGTCGCCAAGGCGGTCAAGAACGACTACGACGTCCCGCGCTATACGGGCCTTCGCGAGCGCCTGCGCGAACAACACGCCCTGCGCAGCTGATCGCGAAGGCCCTTTCGGGCCCGTCTCGCGCGCCGCCTCCTTTTTTCGATTCGCGTCTGCTAGACTCGTCTCGACGCCCACCAGGGAGCGCTCCGTCGAACAGCCGGATCCGTTCAAAGGAAAGCCTCGAGCCGTGACGCGCAAGACAGACCAGATGGACATCGCCGCGGCCAAGCCCGCGATCAGAGCCGCCTTCGACGCGGTCTCGGACCTGTTCTTCCGCGGCGGCCAGATCGGCTGGGGGCGAAGCGGCCTCCTCGTCGAGAAGGCCGAGTTCAAGCAGCGGCTCGACGAGGACGCGCGCGCCTTCGTCGAGGACATCGCCCAAGGGCGCCCTCGTAAAGGCGTCGAGACGAAACGCGAGGCGGTTATCGCCTGGAACGACACGGGCTCGAGCGTCGCCGCCGTCCTCGTCATCGGTCGACGTCACATCGTGCGCGGCGCGCTCGACTGGAAGAACGATGCACGCGATCGCAAGAAGGTCCACGCCATTCTGCGCCAGGCCGACGCCGTCGTGCTCGACCAGCCCGACGAGCGCGACCTCGTGCGTTTCGAAGCGATCCTGCGGGAAGCCGACGTCGAGCCCGAAGAGATCGTCGAGATCCCGCGCCCCGCCCACAGCGACCTGCGCGACTACATCGCGGGCAGCTGGTGGGTTCACATTCCGCACGCCTCGATCAAGCCGCGCGCGCTCGATCGCGCTCTGCGCGGCGCATTGAAACTGCGCTCGATCCGATCGACCGCGCTCGTCTCGCGCCGTCATGGCGAGCCTCGTGTCGTCACGGACGAGACACCCGCGACCGACGCCGCCGAAGGCTCGGGCGATCTGTTCGCGGCGGCGGGCTCGGCGCTCCGAACGCGACAAGGCTCCGCAGTGCCGGCCGCGGCCGAGGACAGAAACAAAGAGGAGGAAAAGGACAAGGCGGCGCGAACAGGCGTCGGCGCGTCCGATGTCGGGCGAACGCCGCCACGGGACCCCGCTCCCGTCCCCTCTTCGGCACCGACTCCGCGCCAGCTCGCCTTCGCCCGGGCGATCGCCACGCGTCTCGGAATCACGCTCGAGGACGACGTGGTCCGCGACAGACGGGCCTGCTCGGCCTTCATCGAAGCCAACAAGGATCGAACCGCGGTCGGGGTCGGGGCCACGACGTCGAGAGAGCCCGACGAAACGAGCCCGATATCGAAAACACCCGATCCGTCGGAGGCCGCACCCGCCGTCTCGCGCTCCGCGCGCGACGAGGACGCCGAGAGGCTCGCCGCGATCAGGCTCGAGATCGAGACCGTCATGAACCGAGCGGTTTTCCTCAAGCGTCTCGTCGGTCCGGGCTGGCGTCGCGATCCGAAGCTCGCGCGCGATCTCCATCAGCGTCTCGAGAGCCTCGCGGAAGCGCTCGCCGACACCGAGCCGCATCCCGACAGCGATCGCGCCGCGATCGCGCAGCACATCTGCAAGGGCTACGTCTCCGACGAAGAAACGACGAGCCTGCGGGCCGTTCTCGAGCGCTGAAGCATCCGTCACACGTGTCGCACCCGCCGCGGACCGCTCGTCGGCTAGAATCGAAAAGACCAGCGTCCGCGTCTCCCGAACGGGGACAAGTCGGGCGCGCACCCTATCTCTGGGGACGACACCGCAAGGAGACCTTCATGTTCGCAAAAACCACCCGTTCGTGCGTGCTCGCCGGAGCCGCACTCGCGATCGCTCTCGCCTCGACCGTTCCCGCTCTCGCCGAGGACGTCGCGACGAGCCCGCCCGAAGCGGGTCTCTCGGTCGCGCTTCCGGGCTTTGCCGTCGCTCCCGCGATCGACGAGCGCGCGGTCGAGGCGGTGATCGAGCGCTACCTCATGGAGAATCCGGGTCTCGTCGTGCGCATGATCGAGAACGCTCAGCGCTTCCGCTTCGAAGAGCAGGCCCGGCTCCAACGCGAGGCGCTGGCCGATTACGAGGATCTGATCCTCGCGCTGCCCGGTCTCGTCAAGGGCAATCCGGACGGCGACGTGACCCTCGTCGAGTTCGTCGACTACAATTGCGGCTTCTGTCGTCAGGCGGTGGCCGACGTCAAGACCATGATCGAGACGGACGAGAACCTGCGCGTGCTCGTCATCGACATGCCTGTTCTCGGAGCGGGGTCCTTCGATGCGGCCATGGTCGGCATGTCGGTGCGTGCGCGACTGGGCAACGAAGCGGGTATCGCCTTCCACGACGCCCTGTTCGCACGCCAGGGGCAGATCGGACGCGCACAGGCCATCGAGGAGGCCGTGGCGCTCGGCGCCGATCCCGACACGCTCGAGGCCGACCTGCAGGACGGGGAGATGATCGAGACGATCTACAACGCGGTCGAGATCGCCCAGGCGGTCGGCATCACCGGCACGCCGAGCTGGGTCGTCGGCGGCGAAATCATCGTCGGCGCGGTGGGTGCGACGCGTCTCCTCGAGGCGGTGGACAATACCCGCACCTGCGGTCGGGCGGCCTGCTGAGATCGTCTACCAAGACATCCCCCCAAGACATCCGGATCGGCCGCGGGCGTCAGCCTGCGGCCTTTTTCTTTCTCAAGACCTGACCTTGCGACGCAGGAGGCCGCCGTGCACATGGCCGAGCGTCGCGTCGACGAGTTCTCGGCAGGTGCGGCTCTGCGATTGATGAACGCGCTCGATGCGCACCGGATGGGTCTCGAGGAGCGCGGCGAGACGGCGACAGGCCGCGCTTTCGCAGGAGAGGTCGGGGAGCGGATCGACGAACAGGACGATCTCACCGTAGGCGTTGGCGTCCGCGTCGCCGATCGCTCGCTCGTAGGCGGCGCAGACCGCCTCGTTCATCGTGGCGAAGGGGCCTTCGACGATCCGCATGTCTCTTTTCGTATCGCGGAAGACGCCGTTCTCGTAGCGGGTCCAGGCGACCCCCATGGCACAGGCCGTCAGGTCGCGGGCACGGACGGCGGCGACGACGTGGAGACTGTTCATCGGTTCGCCCTCGCAACATTCGGTCACGAATCGTGATTTCCGCTCTGGACCGGCGGTCTTACCTCTGGACATAGGATAATCGAATGCGGACCCTCATGCGCCAGACACAAGCAACGCTCGCCGCCACCGCCCGCTTTCGTGGAACCGGTCTCCATTCCGGTGCGACGGTGTGTCTGTTCGTCCATCCGGCGGCACCCGATACGGGTCTGTGCTTCTACGATCGCGCACGGCGCAGGATCTGGCGCCCCGGGCCGACCGACGTGGTCGACACCCGTCTGTGTACCGTCGTCGCCCGAGACGGCCATCGGATCGGCACGATCGAGCATCTCCTCGCCGCGCTGGCGGGCTGCGGTATCGACAATGCCGTGATCGAGATCGACGGACCCGAGCTCCCCATCCTCGACGGATCGGCCGCGGCCTTCGCAGAGGCGTTCGGCGATCGCATCGGCGAAGACGCTCCCCTCGAGAGACTCGCGCTCGAGCGCATCCTCGTCGTCACGAGCGGCGCCTCGCGCGCGGTCGTCACACCCGCACGCGACCTCAAGCTCAGCGTCGAGATCGACTATCCGGGATCGATCATCGGGCGCAGCCATCTCGACGTCACGCCCGACAGGGACGGCTTCGTGCGCGAACTCGCGCGCGCACGGACCTTCGCACATCTGGGCGACGTCGAGGCGATGCGGGCGGCGGGTCTCGCCAAGGGAGGCTCGCTCGAGAACGCGATCGTCGTGGACGGGGCGCGGATTCTCAACGAAGAGGGCCTGCGCTACCCAGACGAATTCGTGCGCCACAAGACGCTCGACGTCCTCGGCGATCTCACCCTCCTCGGCACCGCGATCGACGCCCACGTCGTCGTCCATCGTCCGGGACACACGATCAACAACCTGATCGCTCGCGCGCTCGCGCGCCATTGTGTCCAGACCCCTCGCGAGAGAGTGGCCCTGGCGGCCTGAGATCGCGCCTCGACGCGGATTTCGCGTTTTCTCGAAGCTCGTGAGACCCGCCACGCACGTAGGGTTCAGCCGCCGTTCTGGCACCAGACGGCGAAGATCTCTTCAAAAAAAAGGCAGTGTCAGCTTTGACGGTTGGTGCACTGTCGGCCGTTTCGGCAAAGGTTAATCTGCACGCCGCCGTTGCGGGGAGGAAGGCATGCTGTCAGCCGAGTTCGATGCGCTCACTGCAAGGTTCCGAAGCCACCAGCCGCGCACGGTAACGTGAAGCGCCGGCGGACATCGATCCGCAGCGACGAGAGAGCGTCTTTGCGCGGATCGCAGGAGAGGTCGAGACCAGGATACGAAGCGTCGAGCCACAGCGTCGAAAATCGGGCCATCCGGAATCCGGTGCGGAAATGCTTCGACTGTTTCGATTCGATGCCGGATGCGGGATACGCAAGAACCGCCAACCCTTCGGTTGGCGGCTCTTGCGTCGAATCCACGCCACACGGCTTTCATATACCCAGACCGGCCGCCAATGATTCGAGTCGTCGCGTCAGAAGAGAACGTCGAC
>JARWLF010001100.1:0-11387 GCA_029853055.1 Scenedesmus sp. KT-U | reverse complement strand
CTGCTGCTGCTGCTGCTGCTGCTGGAATGTTGTTCTCAGGGCCACTCAGTTGTTACCTGATGTGAGATACTCTGACAGCGAGTTGAGAAGTAACCTCACTCTCAGCCCAAGCAGTGAATGGACAACATCGTTCAAGGTGAGTTTGATATACACACTCTCTACTTGGAATATATACCAACAGCCGCTGCCGCAGCAGGAGCAGCAGGGTGGGGGCATGGATAGCTTCCTGTAAGTGTGTGTAATCGTGCAGCAGCTGGGACTTCGTGGCAGGTGTTCAGCTGCTGCACGATTACACACATTGACTGGCCAACTTCAGACACATACCCAGCATCGTTCGTGAGGTATCATGTTTGTCCACGCAAAGTTTGCAGCCGAACTGCATGATTTGTTCATCTTCAGTGAGTTGAACAACTTATGAGTGGATGGCGCGATGCGTTTGTTGTTTTCTTTTTGTAACGCTTGGCACATGTATGTTATATAACATCTTGTGTATATATGTGTTACACTATGTGATAACATGTTATATATATGTGTGTGTTATATAACAGGTTGTTGGTGACGCCACACTTGAGTTGACTCTGAGTCAGTTCTGGAGCAGTCTAGGTGGCAGCAGCATCGAGGTGGAGGTGGCCTTTCATGGACTGACTGCTGAACCAGTAGCAGGTGATACAAATTGCTAATCATTCAGCCTTGTTTTAACCCTCCTGAATTCGTGAAAGTTTCTGTACATTGAGGTGGGGGTTGCATCTTATGAGATTCAATGCTGCACCAGTTGCAGGTGACACGATCATCTTGAAACCGATGAAAATCTTGATTATCATTGATAGTACAGTATGTAGATCCATGTCTGGAGGAGTGCTGCTCAGCGACGGCTGCTTTGTATGATTCTGCACTGGCAATTCGACATGTGGTGCTCTGTCGGCAACTGACGATGAAGGTGTGATGTTACAATTGTTATTAACAGGTGTTGTAACTGTTGATGGGCCCTCTCTGGCTGCTGGTAATGGACTTATACTTGACGGGGGAGCAGGACCACTCAAGGTAAGTGTGCTAATCTTGCTGCCGCTGCTGCTGCTGCTGCTGCTGCTGCTGCTGCTGAAAGTGCTTGATTTTTGCGTAGTCGCTGCTCAGCTGCAACAATAATTGCTGTTCAGCAACTGTGCTTGTATGCAGGATGCGTATCAACTCGTTGCTTTCTGCTGGCACCTAATCTTGTTTTTACTGCTGCTGCTGCTGCTGCTGCCACACAGCTGATGGTTCACAGCCCCTTACGCCGTCAACGTATAAAACCAGATGCCAAGCTCAGTCACATAAACTGGAGCCTGAAGCCCAAAGATACCGAGATAAAACCCTTGTTAGATTCCAGGGATTGCCTGCCAGGTGGCAGGGTGGCATATAGACTTGTTATAACATATGGGTTTAACGTTACAGAGGCGGGGAAGTATACACCATGTGTGCCTTTGACAAACAGGTAAATATATATATGTTTTGGCATGTGATGCCTGCCAATATGTGGACAGCAACAAATCGCAGTCCTATGTTTAGCGGCATATGCGGCAGCAAGTCTGCAATAAAGGTGTTGTGCACTTTAGTGCTTTTGGAGGCAATTCGCTGCCTACACATCATTCACAACTGTCCTGCTGCTGCTGCTGCTGCCGCTGCTACAACTACTGCTACTGCTGTTGATATCAGGTACCTTTATGACAGCCCCTTGGAGTCTCAGCTTACACAGGTGGGGATGCAGCTGTGTTGGAACCCGATTACCAATTCTTGCAACTGATGCACTTGCTTGATCTGTGCCACCAGCACGTGGTTGATTCCAGGCTTGTTGTGAGCTGTATACAAGAAAGGCCAGTCCATTGCATGCAGTAAGATGCAGCAACTTACAACACTCAGTGCAAGCAGCTGTTAATGTAAATTTCCAGCAGCAGGCTTGCACATGCATGCAATGTACAAGACAAAACGCTTGATATCTGTGCTCTGCTACAGGTGTTTGACAGCCAGCAGCGGCTGATGTACACTGGTGATGCTGTCCCCGATGAGGTCAGTCTGAGCAAGGGGGAGCATACTGCTCGGGTGGTGTTCAGACATGACCAACTGGCGTTGCTGGAAAAGCTGAAGGGAACTTGCCTGGTAAGGATGTCGTGAATATCTGCGGGATATAAAGATGCATGTGCTGGCACAACTGATATAGTGAGTCAAAAACATCATACAGTGCCTTATATGCCACCGCTCAGGATCGAACTGAGGACCTTCTGCGTGTAAGGCAGACGCACTAACCACTGTGCAACGGCGGCTTGTTGATGTGCAGCACGCCATTTCTAGCGTATATATACTTGGAAATTGAATTTTCAAAGCCTTCCCGCGGCAAATTTCGCGTACAGTGCTGAAAAGAGCTCCGATACTAGATACGGCGCATGAGACGTGCTTTTGTGATTGTGCGCGACTTCTGTAGCGGGTACAGGGCTTCATAGCTGCGGCGGGACAACAGTGCTCAGCGCAGATGACGAGAGTCTTTCATGAACCCCGTCCCGTAGTTGCTATCATAAGATGCTCCGCCATACAGGTGTCAACTACCTCATCATAGCGTTCATGCTTGCACTCTGATCACCTTTCACAGGCCCCAGCTCTAGCTGACCCTAAGCTGGTAGCTATAGATAGATCTGTATGTGTGTATCTGACATGTCTGTTGACACACGTGCTGCCTGTCTTATGTTTCCGCTGCTGCAGGTCCTCAGCCGTAAGCTAGACAGCCCTGTCTCAGTCCCAGTCTACACGAGTCAAGCAGCAGCAGTCGCAGGTGGCACACCAGCCGGTGAAGCCTTCCTCTCAGCAGGTGACAAAGCAGTGTTGTGGCTGGGACCTGTGCCAGAAGATAAGCTGCCAAAGGATGTGCAAGGTAGGTCTGTGCTGGTGTATACAAGTGTGTGCAGCTTGTGCGATAGCCATCACTCCTCCTTGGTGTTTCTGCTCTGCTTCGAACCCTTGCTGTCGCCAATTCGCTCCCTAGCAATTAGTTTTTGCTACAGTAGCAGCCAACTGCCGTTCTGTGCACATAGGCCGTACATTGGAGGGTACTCTGAGTCTAGGTCAATTGAGACGTGGTTCCGGTGCAGCACCTGCAGCAACACCATTCACCTACGTGCCGCCACCACAAGCAGCAGATGGCAAGAAGAAAGATGACCCAAGCAGCAGCAGCAGCGGCGATGGCTGCAAAACCAAGAAGACGGCTAAGGAACAGGTAAGCCAATATGCAGTACTCTAGTACGCATACAGCAGCTGTCAACCATGTTATTTTTGACTTTGTCAATTTCATATGACCGTACAGTTGCTTCTGCTTCTATGTATTGTAGCTGATTCAGCAGTCTCGTATAAAGATGCATGGCTCACTACAGATCGCGAAAAACAAGCATGTAACAAAATCCATGACAAGAAACATCTATGTCTCCCATGCAGTTGACTGAAGCTGTGAGAGATGCCAAGATCTCCCTGCTCAAGCAGCTCAAGCCTGCTGACAATTCCTTGAACAAAGACACCAGCGGCGATGACGATCAGCAGCCATCTGATGATGCAGCGCGAGTAGCTGAGGCCTTGATAGCTGAACTGACAGCTGACTGGCCAAAATATATCCCACTGCTGCTGGAGATACTCAGAAGGTAATGATATCATGTTGGTGTGGAGCACCATCTGCCCATGTGTGTGCAGCATTCAGTCGGTTGCAGCCGATGGTAGGGCATATTGTGCATTGTGCTGTTACAAGTTGACATGCAGTGTAGCCTCAAGGTACTGATGAACTGACAGCAATCAAGTTGAACTGTGCCCTGCAGGTTGGATGGCTCGGCCAAGGGCGACTCACGTCCAGCCAAGCTGCCAGCCATCATTGATGCCGCTGATGCTGTCATATCTGCCATCGATATCAAGGAGCTTGCTGCATTCACGGCTATGAGACCACCAGCTGATGATGATGATGATGACGTTGATCGACAAGCTGTTGGTACTGCAAGCACAGCTAAGACCAGCAGCAGCAGCAGCAGTAGTAGCAGTGCGACTAGCAGCAGTACATCTTCAAGCTATAAGGAACAGAAGGCCGAGAAAGATGCTGAGAAGTCTGCTCTGCTGGAAGCTTTGAAAGCCAAGTTAAAGGCACAGCTCGAGTTGTTTGAGGTACGCACCTTACAGCGGGATGCAGTGTAGGAGTAACATGGTTTTCATGTGCTGCGCTGTGTCTCTGCAGTGCATTTGCTGCATTGCTTACTCAGACTATTGCATCCAGGACGTTCACATGCAGCTGCTATAGCCAAAAGTACTGATCTGCCACTCTGTATTGCTTCTCCAGGCTGCCAGTGGGGATGAAGCCGCTGCTGCAGCTGCTACTGTAGCTGCCACAGCTGCTCAGCTGCGTCAGTGGGTTGACACTGCTGCGGAGAAGGACTGCTTGCTGCTGCATGCAAGAGTAGAAGCAGCGGGGGGAAGGTAGGATATCCCTTATTGAACAGACACACAGTATAGCTGCGCAGCAGCGGCACCTTCGCATCTGCCGGCACAAAGTGCTGTACAAGTACCCTGCATGTTTCAGCTGCTAGTGATTAGTGCCTGTCAGCGTTCACCTACATAGTTTACTCATCTTGCTCAACCCATTGATGCATCGCAGGTATGCTGCTGCTCTGAATGCTCTGGACAAGATCATCAATCCATCTGATGAGGTGCCTGCCCCCTTGGCACCAGAAGCATCAAAAGTCAAGCAGAAGCTGCTGGAGAAGTTGGGCTGGTTGCACTGGAAGGCAAATGAAGAAGCATTGGCTAGAGTCAGGTTCCCTAGCAAACTGCCATCTATATAATCAGACAGTAGTCTGCTAGTAGAGGCTCTTGGTGGGATTGTCTAGGGGCTGTAATCTACAACTGAGGCTCAGCCAAGAGCAGGTTACAAGCAGTTGGAGTGCTGGTGTTGTCATAACAGTAAGGCCAGCTTTAGCAGCACTTTCGTATGTTGTTGTGACGCCAACATGTTGCACTGTCTTGTTTTCAAGTTCCCACAACAGGCTTTGCAGTATCCAGTATCTGTTGGTTGCGTAAGATATACCTTGTGTCTTGTTGCTGTTTAACGCAAGTGCAAACATCTCCTCATGACTACTACATGCTTACTGCCGTCATGGCATACACTTTGCCAGATGATCATTGACCGATTAGTAAGTTTGTCTGCAGTCTGCCAGAGGAACATAGGCAGTCTGGTAGCAATCACAGCACAACAGCTGCCTACTTCATACTTCGCTACAAAGCACGGCAGCCCAATATCCAGCACCGCGGATGCTTGCAAGAATTGCAAGTCAAGGACAAGGAAGCCACAATCGATCAATGTGATTTGTGCAAGCCTGCCTTACAATACAATACAATACAGTATACTACTGCCTACACTACACCTTACACTGCAGTGCAGCTTCTGAAGAGGGACTCCCTGTTGGTGCTTCTTCCAAGCATCGTGAATCCAATCATAACTCATGTATTTCCACCATCTCCACCAACCTTGCCTCTGCTGCCAGCTTCTTGATACTTCTTCAGCATCTTATACATCTGCTGCAGCTGAGCGCTGTCAGTACCACCTTTTACTCCACCATACTGCTGAGGCCTGGATGGACTGCTACTGCTGGCTTCCTCCTTGCCCTTGTGCTTTGTTGGACTGCTGCTGTTGCTGTTGCTGGTGTTGCTAGTCTTCCACTGCTTTGCCAGTGCAGCTTGTTTACTGTCATGTAGCTCAGCTACTTTGAGTTCTGTGATTACTGTCGGGTCACTGGCGGTGTGGATGAGGTAATCCAGGGCTGAGGTGTACACTGGTGGAAGCTGCTGCTTCTTGTGATGCATCGTTGACTTCTTTTTCTTCTTCTTTACTTTATTCTTGCTGCCGCTGCTGCTGTCCGTGCTGCCAGGCTTGCTACCCGCAACCACATTATTCATTGCGTCTGCTGCTGTAGCCACCTTTGCTGCTGCTGCTGCTGCTGTAGCCACCTCTGCTGCTGCTGCTCCCTGAGCTGCCAAATCTGCCAAGCTACCTTGTAGCCTGTCACTGCTAGCCCCTTGTACATTTCGCTTCTTTGTTCCTGCTGTATGCTTCTTCTTCTTTCGCTGCTTGCGGCCCATCATATCTGCTTCATATCTCTGCAACAACTCCTGCAAATCAGCAGGCACTGGCACATCTTCCATGAAAACGTCTGGGTCCTGTACCACAGGCACAGTACGCCGCATTGCTGGTGCAAGAGCCTTGAGCATGGAGCTGTGCTTACTGCCTGCTTGACCACTGTGAGTATCGCCAGAATCAAAGCCCAGATCCGTAACCTCTACTTGCTGCTGCTGTTGCTGCTGTTGCTGCTGCTGCTGCTGTACTGATGCGGGCTTTCTGTCTATACCACCCAGTGGTGCTTTGATCTTCAGCTGACCGACTGTGAACGTCTCACTAGGGATACCTGGTGTCCCTGACTGCTGCTGCTGCTGCTGTTGATTGATGGTGGTAGTTGCAGCTGTGGCTGCTGCATGTGAAACACTAGATGGATGCTCACCCCAATCTAGTAGTGCACCGGGATCAGCTTCATCTGCATCACTGCTGCTGTCGCTACTGTTGTCACCATCATCACTACTGCTGCTGCCGTCGTCTATACTGCTGCTCTCACTGCTGCCAGCAGTGCTGTCCCCACTGTTGCCCTGCTTATGAGCTTTCTGAAGGTTCCTCTTCCACAGCAAAGCCTCAAGTGCCTTCAAATCATACTGAAATGTTGAGTTCCACTTGACACTGCTACTGCTACTGCCAGCCAGCTTCTTGCCCTGCTTGCGTCTACTGCCATCTACTCTCTTGTGGGTGCTGAGCAATCCTGTCCCTGCTGCTGCTGCTGCTGCTGCTGTGTCCAATGCTGATGGAAGTCCCTGTGCTTCTAGCAGACTGTGACCAGCATTGGTGTCTGCTTGCTGAGGGTCGGATGTGTTGATACTCAGCTTAGCAAAGGCAGCTGGAAGCTGCTTGACTGGGAGAGAGTCTCTGCACTGCTGCTGCTGCTGCTGCTGCTGGGCTGCTTGTAGACCTGGTTGCTGCTGATAAGCATGACCCGGTGTGAGCGATGCGTCCATAACATCTTGCTGCTGCTGCTGCCACAGCTGACCTTGTGCTGGATTGATACCGGACTCTCTGACCATCCTGCTCAGTCTACTGTTGGCCATAGCTGCACTGTTAGGAACTGTTACTGAATTATCTAAGGCCCCATTGACTGATGCTTTACATCCGCCAGCAGGATTGATACCTGCTCCATCCTCAGCCTCCACTCCTGCTTGCTCCTGCTGCTGCTGTTGCTGTCGTACTGCTCGACCTATTGTGCTTTGCCTACCTACAGCCAAACCCCCTGGCACTGATGTCCTTGCAACATCTGCCCTAAGTCTATTCTGTTCTAAATCAACAGGAGGCCTCGTGCTGCTCTGTATGACATCAGGCTGCACCAGTGAACACTCAGGTTTTAGCAGGCCAACGGGGGACGGTAAACCCCAAGGGGGTGTTGTAGGACTTAAAGTACTACTGGTAGGTTTCAGGGGTGAAAGACACGATGATTGATATCTGAGGTGTAGGGTTTTGCTGTTTGAGGTCTTGCTGCTGGGAGAGGTTGCTGCAGTTGGGGATGATGGCTGAGACGCAACTGGCAGGGCGGCTGGATACCTACATGCAGTGTGAGCAAACAAAGATCCGCTTCGTATGCATTGATGCACCTAGCTAAAAGCCGCAGATGCAGCGAACCACATCCTGGCACCTAATGTACACTCATCAAGCACCATAGCTTGCGCCGAACTGCTGCTGATCCACCGTGTGGTGTGTGGACAAGCACCCAAGTCCTTACCTGGATATTGGCACTGCTTTTCCTGGTGTTGTAGCTAGTGCCTGCATCCTACAAGTCATGTTGTGCATCAGAGCCCGCGGTGTGCTGGTGGCTTTGCCTTGTAGTTCATCAAATATTGTCATGTTCTGCTCATCACGCTTTGTGCGTTGAGTCACTACAGGGATACAGCAGCAGATTGACAGGTACTGTCAAGACCCCACTTATTGATAAGCTATGCAGTATTGTACGTGTTACAATCTACATCTGACTATTCCATCATATTTTAGATTGCATTATCAACAGCTTCTTGAAGTAATCTTTGAGCATATTTCATTTCAGAAGGTTGATTGGTTGCAGAATCTTTTGGAATTTTTTCGTTTTCTATGAATAATCCGTGTGATTGCTTCATCGAGTTAGATCACATAGATGAAGCAATCACATAGACACAAAACTGTCCTCATACAATTACCAGGATTTGCCTAGGTCTGAGATCATACTTAACAATTGCAGGTGTGGGCACCCCTAGCAGTACCAACCTGCATATGTTGCTGCTGGCACCACCATCAACTGCTTTGCTGCCACAGGGGCCACCAGAATGTCACCATTGTCATTGAGGAAGGCAGCAGCAGCAAGGGGAGCAGCAAGGTACACACAGGCTTTCAGGAACCCATCACGATCAAACACCTGCGGACGCAGCACAGCAAGGTACTGAAATACAGTTCCCCAAGCAAAACATGCATACATCCGGCACTGAACGCTACATTGCCTGCATTTCATACGAGGCGCTGGGCTGCTGGCAGTGCTGCTATAGCTAATGGGTAGTTTATATACAATGGGCGCTATAAGTGCCACGTCAGCGGCATGAACATGCACTAGATAAGCAAACTGCAGATCAATACTGACCTTGACATAGCCGTCATGTGAGCATGTTACATAGTGCTGCAAATAACAGCTGCCTCTGATACAAGTCACTGGACCATCATGATCGCTGCTGCCTGCACCAGCACTGGCAGCAGCAGCAGCAGCGATTACAACTGGCCCTGCTCTTTGCCCTGCTGCTGCTGCAACCAGAGGCTGGCCTGTTGTCAAGTCCAACATATAACACCTGCCACAGGCACTGCCCAGCAGCAGCCGGCCCTCAAGAATGTCACCAGATACCAACTGCAGCAATGCAACGTAGTGTGCACAATTGTATGACTCACAGCTGACAGCATCATCGAACATAGTCACCTGCTGCTTGAGGGTAACAAAGCAGTAGCTCTTATGCCGCAGCTGTGGCGTCATATGCACCATGACCGTATGCATATGTCACAACATCCATCAGCACTCAGTCAGAAGATTAAATCACCTGACTTCTTGCTTCAAACTCTGCGATGCAAGTCAGGCTAGCCAAGTCCCAGATCCTCACTCCATTACCACCAGCAACAACCATACGATTGAGATCAGCATCCAGCAGCAGTAGTGAAACAGGAAGGAGCCTGTTGTACAGCCATTCACAGCAGCCAAGGCAGCAGTAGCAGCACAGGATCAGAATATCATGGTGCCTGCTTCCGAGAGACTTCGAAGCTTAGAATGGACAGCAGACTTTGCTCACCTTGCTGCAACATGGTACAATGGCATTTGCTTGGGTTGCTGCAAACCCTATTATAACATATTGAGATATGTCATGTCAAGACACTGTGCTGATGAGACAGCATGGCAACTCACTTGATAGCTGGGACTCTGAGCACCACTAGTCCCTGTCTGGAAGCATCACACATCAGCACCTCTCCTCTACTGGTACCAACAAACACATGATTCTCTACTACTGCTGCTGCTGCAGCGGCGGCTGTTGCAGCTGTACTGGCACTACCACAATATGACTGCTGACTGTCTTCTGCTTGTACTGGCCACCTGATGGACAGCCCCAGAGTCTGCGCTACGTCGATGTCCATGGCTGTTCCATCCAAGAAAGCCATACTGCAGCACTTTTCTTGAGACAAGTGACTCCAGACCTCCTGCATGATACATACAGGTGAGCAAGCAGAACCTTTGTCAGAAGCACACATGCTATAGCTTCTTTGCAAATCACAGCGATGATGCAGCCCTCCGCACTGGCTGCAAGGTGCAGCTCGCTGGACCCAGACACACAGGTCACAGATGCTGTTTCTCCGGAAGTATTGTTGCATGTGATTGGTATCGCATGAAGTCTGAACCTATCCAAGTGACACTCACCGCCAGTACAGGTGGTTTGGTCAGATGCAGGTCCCAGACATGCACTTGACCGCTGCTGAGAAGTGCAAACAGCTTGGCGCCAGGTAGGTCTACTGCTGCTGCCAGTAGGCTTGCACTAGATAGCTGAGGGACTGTGGTGATAGCAGCCTTGTCTGATGCAGTGCTGCCAGCATCCAACTGCAGCCAGTAACAAACACAGCTGAGCCTGTGCGGCGATGCAATCGTAGCCTGAAATAGATTACGGCAGTTGCAAAGCCACAGAGCAGACTGTGGTCTGGTCGCACAAGCCGATACCAAGGATCTACTTCAGTGCTTTGTGGTGGCATGAAGTTGTGATCTGACCTACCACTCTGATGCTGCTGTCAGCAGATGTGGCCAGCAGCAAGCCAAAAGACAGGGGCTCCAAAGACACCAGTGGTGAGGTGAGCGTCATCCAGGGTTCAGCTGCTTGGGATGTCTTGAAGAAGCGGACCTGGGCACCAATGCGACGATGAGCATTATACAAGTTAGGCAAGACTCCGTGAACGTGCTCCAGTATTTGTGCCAACTCTGTCACTGCTATTGCAGCTGGCTTGGCATATGCATGCATGCATGCATGCGCGCATTACTGCAAAGGCAGTCCTGACATGCTCGGCAGTGGTTCGTGCCTGGGTGCAATGAGACGGATATTGATAGCCACCACAGGTCGGTGAGTCGCCAAGCAACCCTGAGGCTGCTTCAGCACTGCACTGCCTGTGGGTTTTCCAACACGCTTTTCTTGTATAAGCGTGTTGCAAGATTTACAGAAAACGTATGCAGCAACCCACCTACCGAGTTTCCTGCAAGGCAGAAAAACTGGTCTGGTTTGTAGAACTGTATCCCACTTAGAGCATGTGGTAGCTTCATCCTGTAGCACAGCACGCAATGGCATTGCTCACTACCTGTCAGTAGCTGCACATGACATCCAACACTTTTGTGACCATACTTTGCTCAACTGCTATGAATAGAAGGTTCTTGCGTGAAGGACAAGCTAGCTTACACGGCATTGCTTCAAGTTGCTCTTGGAACAACCTGCAGCACAGGTGATGTATGTTACTTGTACTATGACCACATGCAGATGTGCTGACAGCTTCATATACCCACAACGGCCATGATTCTTGTGGTGAACTACCTGAACAGCTGCTGCCAGTTGTCAGTGCTCCAGGCCACCACAAAACCATCAAGTGCCGCTGTCAGCAGCCATGGACGATCAGTAGCTGCGGCAACACAGTGAACGCCAGCTGCGAACCGACCAAGGCATGCTACCCATGCTAGAGAACCATCCTGCTGCAGTTGTCTCACCTGTGTTGC